>CM062635.1:6280794-6549786 GCA_025617555.3 Puccinia polysora
GCTGGAGGGGTTGGAGCAGCCGCAGGTTGCAGTGACAACTCAATCAACATGGGAGACGGCACGTCCACGGGCTCCGGTGATGACCTGGGAGCAGGTGGTGGTGATGGCAGTGGTGGAGAAGACGCCAGAGGAGGAGTTGTCCTAGGAGGAGTGGGAGGATGTGGTGGTGGCAGAGGAGGAGCTGGCCTTGGTGGGGGTGGAGGGGGCATGGCTGGAGGGTTTGGAATCCTTGGGTCCATTGCCTGTGAATTCATCCAAACCTGTGTGGCCAACTCATAGGCCACATTCTGGAAGGCCGCAAAGTTTGCGAAATCCTGGAGCCTTGGATGTCCATCCCAATTTGTGGCTCTTGCGCAATGGAGGATTTTGTGGGGCGTGTTGCGGACAATTGCAAGGCAAGCCAGGCGGGGTCCACTCATTTGTTGAGATGTCCTCGTTGCTCGAGATCACAAAGGAGTCACAACAGATCATCTTGCGTGGGCAACCTTGGGGGCGGTCCCCCGGCATGCCCTCCAATAGGGAGAAGCGGCGGTGTCCAGCTTGGCACAGAACACAGGCGTGCTGGCCTGGAAGGATTCTGCACAAAAGGCTGTTCTGGCTGCAGTATGTGCAGGACATGTTTGGTATGGGGTGTCAGATGGGGTTTTTCTTTTTCTTTCATTAGTCTGATGAAGGGGTAGGGTTGGAGGTGGTATAGCTTGGGTATAGTGGGAGTAAGGTGAGGTAGTGGTGGATCTCTGGGGACAGAACTCAAGTTGGGGGGGGGGATGTGGTAGTCTTTTATAGATGCAATTTGGAATAGGCTGCAAGCTGCGCCCTCAGCAGTAGCGGCAGGCTCAGAAGGGAAAGAACACTCAGCAATGGATGCGGCTTTGCCGCAGAAAGTTGCGCTGCGGTCTCAGCAGCAGTCCAATTGGGATCAGCATCTGGAGACACACAATGGATTTGATCAGAATGGATTGGACGGATTGCGCGTTGCAAGACGCGGATTGGATTGCACGGATATATCTCAAATATCTGGAATGGCGCGGTGGGCGGATACAGACATGCACAGGGGGCTCCAAGTTGGGCGCGGCGCAAGGCCGCGTCATGAGAAGGACAAACCGGGTGGAGGTAATGGCAGGCGGGCAATACAGAGGGATATGGGATATGGGATGTGGGATATGGGATATGGATTATGGGATGGGAAGGATAGGGTTGAGGCTAGGGTTCTGTGCTTAGGGGTTGTATTTCATTATTCTTGCTTGTTTCTGGTTATACTCAGGTTAGGTTTGAGGGGGAGGTTACTTAAACCACACCATCAACCTGGTTGGGGAAGGACAGAGGGGATTGTCATAGGTTTTTGGGGAGGATCTTTAATTCTCAATTCTCTATCTCTCAGTTGGAGGGTGAAAAGTTGCACTCAAGGTTTACAGATGCAAGGGACCAACAACTTCCAAGCTTGGGAACCATTACAGGAGAAGTCTCTTTTGAATTCCATAACGGGCCAGATCAGCATTTGGGAATTGCGCTCACGCTCAGCAATAAGCACAATTTGGCTCAAAATTGCAATTGGGGACCAAGAATAGCTACAGAAGGCACGTTGGGTGGGTAAAGTAAGTGCAGGGGGATCCCAGTAGGGTGCAGAGGGCCTTATGAGAAGGAAAAACTGTGCGCACGCAACAGAAATGGGAGAATGGGATTTGGGTGGCTACAGGCAAGCACGGGGGGCTCTGATTATGGCATAGAGGGCGCCATGAGAAGGTCAAACCGGATCAAAATAATAGCATGAGGGGTTAGGAAAGAGGACAGGGTTGGTTAGCCTTGCATTAGGGTTTTTTTTCTCTCAGTGTGATTCTCCTTGTTGCTGGGTAGGAAATTGTGTTTGTACATAGGCGCTTGTAATTAGGCTAGGGTGTGGGGACAGTATATAATATCTTCCCCCCACTGCCATGCTAGGGGGAGGAGAATGGAAGCATACCACCACCAAAGAAAGGAAGAAAGGAAGGGCTACATCTAAGGTTTATTAATCTGTCTCTCTCTCTCTATCTCTCTATCTCACACACACACACACACACACACACACACTTAAGGGAACTTCCTACTCCTTACAAATGGAAGAAACCGTTGAGTTCTGAGATTTAGGACAACCTTAGGGGAGTTCCTGACTATAATTTTCACATCTGGGGGTCTGGCTGGGAAATAAATTTCTGTTTCTTGTCTTTTGAGGGTAACAAAACTCAATGTCCTATCAAAAACTCCCAACAATCACCCACTGTTTAAATTGAGCAGCGGGATTACCCTTGAATTTGATTCAACACTGCGGAAGTGGAGCAATTCATCTCACCTTATGAAGTTATTGCAGAATACAAAGGCGCGTCAAATTTGGACAAGGAGCACCTTGTTGTTCTGTTCATCGTGGAAAAGGAGAAGCTTTGGGATGTGGAAGAGATGGAAGGCTATAGAAACCGCAACTGGCCAAATCTGAAGGGGGGAATATTGGCAAGGTGGGGAAAAGGCAAACCATGGTTCTAGGAGAGCACATTTGAGAGGGTGGAATAGGGTGGGCACAAATGGCAGGGACTGGTTGCTAGCGGAATTGATGCATTAATTGGAGGAAAATGCCCCAGCCCTAGCACCACCAACAGAAGCCAACCCTTGGGATAGCTCTCTTGCAAAGTTGGCAAGAGACCTCAAGATCTGTATCAGCCAAATGTTGCAGCACTGGCACCATTTTTCACCTCATGCAGCGGAGGGTTTTCAGCTGCCTAGCCCACCTGTGACCAGGGTATGCACCTATGGTGGTTATAATGTGAATTGGAGGTTGGGATGTGGGAACCCAACAAAGCATTAAAAAATGGGATTGGTTTGTCTGGTGGGGAAAGGATATGCGTTGGGAAAGTGGGTTTGGATGGAATTGGCTCAGCCTTCTCCCATGAAGCAAGCCCAAATGCGGGGAAAGGAAGCGGAAGTAACAGAGAAAACATCTCTTGACATTTTCACAGGGGCAAGGTCACGGCAGACACGGGGGGAGGCCAAGGTAAAGGTGTTGGAAGCGGAGGAAAGGAGAGGTGAGGTCAATAGGATGGAAGTGGATGTGGAGGAGTGACCAACCCCGGCTGCTCCAAGACCTTTGGAAAGTTGTGGAAAGAAAGAGAGAAATACTCTCCTAGTTTTCCTCAAGTTCCAGATTTTATTGGTCCTAGCGTCTGTAAAGATCAGGATGCTCCAGTAAAGAGAGAGAGATAAAGAGATAGAGATGAATTTCCTTGCCTCTGCCCTTCATCCATCCATCCATCCAATCTGATCCAATGATTCCCCTCCTAAAAACCAGAGTTGAGAGTGAGGTATTGAAGTCCTCCCTCTCAACCCTAACCTAAGTAAAAGCACAAACAGAAAGCCTAGCAACAAAGAAAGAAAACCCTATGGCCCAGAAACCTAGCCCAACCCTACCCAATCCTTCCACTCCCTCCAAAACCGTTCCCTCCATCATTACATATTTCTGGTTTGTCCTTCTCATGGTGCTGCCCTATGCTGCGCACTGCTTGGAGCCCCCCGCGTTTATCCATCCGCATGCATCTGAGAGTCCCGTGATCCGCAGATTGGTCCGCACCTATGCCCACACAGACCTCCCCAGTCCGTATACCCCCTTATTTCCCTGCTTCTGCTTCCTTAACAAGCTTCCCAAAAAGCCGGTTTGTTAGAATTTGAGCTCATATATATGTGACTTCCACTGGAGTTCAAAGTATCATTGATTGCATTGATTTGATTTATATTATTGTTGTTATTGAAGTATTAAAATAATGGCTAAAATATAACTAGGCTGTGTTCTCAGTAGTGATTGTCAGACTGTCCAAGCATAGCATTTCACTTACCATGTCACTTAAACTGCTTATGCTAATTTTACCTTATTCATTTTGTACTCAACCACTTTTCAGCCTATAGTGTATTTAGTCTATATAAACACCAGTGCTCTCAAGTGGAATTCATCATCTGTTCAATCACAACATCAACTGGAGTGTCCTTTTCCTCCTTTCCTCAGGTCCGTCACGCTTGACGTTATAAGCTCCTTTTCATTCATTTCTCTTTAACTTTAATTTAACCAGAGCCCAAGCTCTTTTTATTTTTACACGGTTGGGTTGGCTCCTTCACATGGTCCGCGTTGTCCAAGTGGGTTGTGAGCCCACCATCCCCGGAGTAGGCCCAACCCGCACCTGATGCTGAGCCCCACAATCCCTAGTGCTGAGACCACACGCACCTCAAATGCGGAGCCCAACCTATCCAACTGCTGAGCACGCAGCCTGCAACACAGTTCCCAATCCAAGGTTATAAATACAACACCACAACAGGGTTTGGGAACCAATGGGCAGCGGACAAGTCTTGCAGAGAAGAAAAAAGCAGCCAATATTGCCTGTGGTTTGGGAACCAATGGGCAGTGGATGGGTCTTGCATAGAGGATGAGACTTGTTGTTATTGTGCAGGGGGGGGCGCAAAAGGGATTCTGGAGTTGGAAGTGGTTTAAGGAATGGTACAGGCATCAAAGGATTTTGACCAAGGTTGAACCCCTTTGATGGCAAGGAGAATGCATGTGGTGCAGAAGGGAGCGGAGCGCAGGGAGTGCAAAGAAGATGGGTCGACGGCAGATGCATTGCAATTGCAGTAAGAAAGAGATTTGGTATTGGCGCAACAGAAATGTGGGATGGGGCTTCAGGTGCAGAAAAGGAAGGGACTGGGCATCTAAAGTATGGTTGGGAAAAGAGAGGATTGGGCTGCATGGGTTTTGGAAGAAGATGCAAGCTGAAGGCCCTTTGGGAAAACAATCTCCAAACATGCCTTGTGTGGGATTTGATGAAGCCGTGCAAGTCTTTTCTTCCAATTGAGTGGAAGGGTGAAAACCGCTGGGGACAGCAGCAATGTTGGGGGGGAGCTAGTCTGGATGGTGGTTTTGGTGAGGGGGAACGCAGGCGCAGCGGAAGCCTGTTCTGTAAATGCAAGGACAAGCCCTGCAAGTGGAAGGTGGGAAACAGAGGTGTAAAAAAAAGGAAAGAAAAAAAATCCTTCTCATTTATCTTTTTCTTCTCTTTTTCTCTCTTGCATCTCTTTCTTTTTCTACAGACAAGTGTGATTGGAGTGGGGAACGGGATTTGGAGTGCGCTGGTTTTTGAATTTTTTTTGTATTTGCTACAGACTGGGTACGGGGAACTGTGTGGCGGTTTTTCTGGGGCGGACCAGGTACCTTTCTGGAAAGATGGGGGCTTACAAAGGTGGAACAGACATAGGATGCTTCAATAAGCACTCACACCTGTGCAATGGGGCCCAAAGGGGGTTAAGACTCCAACTTTCTTTCTCACTTCTCTCATAGATCATGGTTTCTTGCACTAGGCCACTCACTTAGGGCGCAAGGCCTCTCTCACAGGATCACTCAATCCATGAAGGAACATGCATGAAAAAAATATTTCTCAAGATTGAAGGGTAGGAACAGATACAATTGATAAAAGAAGAGAGGAGGGAAATGGATTCTTTTGGAGTAAGACGTGGTGGTGGTGAGGTGGAAGGCGCAGTTATGGTCAAGGTAACAATAGGAAGACCTCTGGGGAAAGAACTCAACTTGGGGGGGGGATTTTGTGGCATTTTATAGACATGGATCAGTAACTGGTTACAGCCTGCGTGCTCATCAATGAGCACGGGCAGGCTCTGCATTTGGGAATCGCACTCACACGCAGAAATAAGCACATGTTGGCTCAAAATTGGGATTTGGGATGAAGAAATGGCTACAGAAGGTGCATTGGGTGGTTAAGGTAAGCACGGGGGGCTCCAAGTAGGACAGAGAGGGTTTCATGAGAATGAAAAACAGCGCAGGCACAAAGGCAGGCGTGAAACAGGATTTAGGCCGCTATGGGCAAGAATGGGGGGCTCTGAGTGGGGCGCCATGAGAAGAAAAAAACAAATGAACAAGTAGCACAAGGGGTTGCAAAGGAGGATAGGGTTGGTTAGGGTTGGGTTAGTTTGTTTTTTATCTCAGTGTGATTATCCGTGTTTCTGGGTTGTCAATTTCACTTGAACTTAGGCTAGCGTGCGGGGGAAGGATATAATATCTTCCCCCCACTGCCGTGCTAGGGGGAGGAGCATAGAAGCATACCAACACCAAAGGAAGGAAGAAAGGAAGGGACACATCTAATTGTTATTACTCTCTCTCTCTCTCTCTCTCTCACACACACACACACACTTAAGGGCGCATCTTACTCCCTACAAATGCAAGGTACCACTAAATTCCAAACTATAGGACAAATTGAGGGTAGTTTCAATCTCTAATTTCCTCACAGCTCTCTATCTACAGTGGAATGTTAATTGGGTTGTATCTAGTCATCTTGGGCTTACCTTATATAGGCTACATTGCCTGCCTGAAGATTGTCTCCTCAGTTAGTTAATTTCATACGTTCTTGCATTTGCTAAATCCAGTCATCTCATTGGGCTTGGATTTAGCTCTTTTCCATTGGAACACTTCTTTACTCTTGCTGTTTGTTAAGCCACCAAATCATAACTTTTCACTTTTCAGTTAGCCTTGCTACCTCACATTTTCCCTTGCACTCAGTCTCTTCATTTGCGCTCACAATAACCTAATATTGCCCTATAGTACCTGGGGTGGTTTTGTGATCATGACTGTAAATTAACTAACTCAACTAATCTATTTTAGTCTTCCAACCTATAATAGATTATTCTTTTACAATGTAACATACTTGCTCAAGCGGGAATGCTTCCCTCACCCCTTATAATGATGATATTCATTGGGTAGGGGGATCCAGCACTTCAAAGGCCCAAGAATATGTAGATCCCTTTCCTTCTTCCAAATATCCTTTTTTTGAACCTCTTGAAAATCCTCTTGCTCCTCAACATGAAGTTCCAATGGATTCTGTTGAGGAAATCAAATATTCCAAACATTCCTCCAATGAAACCTCAACTTGTGGTAGATCAAGGGCTTGCACTAGTGCTCCCAAGACCAAAGCCTCAAATTTGCTCTTGAACTTGATCCAGGCTCTCAATCAAAATGCTCTTTAATCTGGTTTGAGTGGTCTTAGCTTATGTACTACAGGAATGAAGCAGACTGATAAATTTAAAGGGGAACATTTCCATAAGCTTAGATCATACCTACAGTCCTGCAAAAAAATCTTCCCAAAAAATCCCAAAAACTGTAAAAATAAAGAGAGCTTGAGCTCTAATGAGATGAAAGGATTAAAGAATGAGTGAAAGGGGATTGTAACGTCAAGCGTAACAAACCTGAGATAAGGAGGAAAAGGACACTCTGGTTGATATGTTGGTAGAACAGATGTTGAATTCCACTTGAGAGCACCATGGTTTATATATACTAAACACATGATTGGCTAACAAGTGGTTGAGTGAAAAATTAATATAGCAAAATTAACATAAGCAGTTTAAGTGACATAGTAAGTGAAATGTTATGCTTGGACAGTCTGAAAATCACTACTCAAAACACAGCCTAGTTATATTTTAACCATTAGTTTAATATTTCAATAACAACAATAATATAAATCAAATTAATCCAATCAAAGATGCTTCAAACTCCAGTGAAAGTTGCATATATAAAAACTCAACTTCTAACAAAAACTACCCTTCAAATAGATATAAATTTATGTATGCTTCTTCCTTTCTAGGGGGAAGATCCTCACAGTGGCTTGAACCATACCTTGAAATATTATCCAATACTAGTCCCACCTGTATTCTCAAAAATTGTGAGAGGTTTGAATAATAATTTTTCACCCTGTTCAGCAACCCCAAAAAAGTGCAAAAAACCAAATAAAAACTTAATAATCTAGTTAAGAAAGAGAATAGTAGAGTTTCCATTCATATCTCCTATTTCCAAACCTTGAAGTCTTGCATTCAATGGAAAAAGTTAGCAATTTTATTTCAATTTCAAAAAGGTTTGCCGGAACACCTAATCTAAGAGGTCCCAGTTTGGGGGCATAAGAAAACCTCCCTTCAGCAGTTAATCAATTTGGTTATTGAGCTTGAATATAATGGCTATCACAACAAGAAATTCTCATAGAAAAAAAACCATGGATTGTCAACCTTGGCTCCAAAAGCAGACAACTATTAAAAGCAAAACTTGAAGAACTCAAAACATTCCAAACCAAATCCAACCTTGAACTCCAACCCAAAGGGGAAAGCTGTTGCCAAAACTCCGAAATTCCTGGACAAGGAAACCGGGATGCTCTGGAACAAGGATCAAAAAACAAGGGAAAAGGAGGGTTTATGTATGTATTGTGGAGGAACACATGATGTGAATAGTTCTGAAAAGCAGCTAGTGAATGAAGCAGATAAACAGTCAAAACATTATCTTGTAGTTTTTCGGATACTTGAAAGGAAAAATAAACATTATTTAAATTACAGAAAGTCAATCTTTGCACTTGTGAGTGACTTGGTGCTCTTAGTTCAAGATTTGTCCTCTTCAATTCAAAAAATATGGCTTATCATTTTATAGTTGATTCAGGAGCTAATGTTTCTTTTATAAGTTCATCTTTTTTGACTCAAAAAAATCTTAAAAATTCCAAGAGAGATAAGTTTCCATCTATTTAGTAAGTAGTGCAAAAAAAACCCACTGATTGGGTTTCCCAAAAGTAAAAATGGAACTTTTAACTTCAAAATATCATCAGCTTTGAATGGGATTTATTTGTCTTTGATATCCCCACAATGGAAAACATCATTCTAGTCCATGACTTCCTAGTTAACTGGAATACAGATGTGAATTGGCAAGAAGGAGTAATTATCCTTCAAACCTTGAAACACCAGGAAGCTAACCTTTCTGTCAAACAGGAATTAAACAGCCTACCTGACACTGTAATTGAGTTGGATGACAACTTTCTACCAGGAGATTTGCAATATCCTGACCTTCATTCCCAAGTTCCCTCTTCAGATTTAAAAGTTATTTCTGATTTTTTGGACTTAAATCTTCCTTGTTTCATGAAGAGAAACAGGCGACTACCAAAAAAGTTTATTTTGAGCACCCTAATCATCTTGCATTGTGCTAGAACTTCAAATCTGGGGCTCAAAGTTGACAAGGTTGAAGATTTAAAAATCATTCAAGATTCTTTGACTTTGGTTTGCAATGACTTTTCTGACATCTTTTCAGCTGTAAAAGTAGATACAATAACTCCCTCATATTCTTATGATCACAGGATCAAAAATACTGGCCAACCTATGGCACCTGCACCAGTCTACTTTCTCTTGAAGCAAAAATCAGTTATGCTTGAAGAATACATTGCGGAAAATTTATTGAAAGGATTGCTTTGACCAAGCAATTCAAATATTGGCTTGCCCATCCTATTTTTTCCAAATAAAGATGGAAGACTTCACCATTGCGTTGACTATGGGAAACTGAACCAGATAACCTGGAAGAATGCCTATCCAGTACCACCTATGTTGCACATCCTCACTCTCTTCCATGGAGCTGCTTATTTCTCAAAGTTGAAAATAATTAAGGGACCTGGACCAAGCTGATTATTCAACCAAAGAAATGGAATCAACACAACTGAACAAATGAGCTGAGAAAAGGAATTCAAGCAAGCTTCAGAAGGAAAATTAAGCCACAAACAAGCAAACAGAATTCTACATGCAGGATGATGGCTTCAAAAGACTAAGTAGAAATGTGCAAAATATGCGCTGAAAAGCTAAACAGAGTCTCCCAATCAATCTTGATTTCCTGAGTCATATTAATGCTTTGGAAGGGAAAGAAGGTCAACACTGATAATGAGTCAATTGACAAATCAGTACATACTATTTGATTCTGGGAGTCAGATTGAGTTGGTCAAAGATGGAAGATCCAATCTTGAGGAGGAGGTTCCTGAGATTCTGAGTCAAATGGTTGAGAGCAGTTCTTCAAGTCCCAGGTTGAGTCTTCTTGAAAATTGTGGTATAAGGGTTGACTGCATCAGGCCTGTGAAAGTCTTGTGATGCGGAAACAGTGTGCGCGCCTGACCAGATGATCTAACAGTAAAGGCTTGAGGAGACAACACAAGAGCACAAGAGAGAGAGAGAGAGATTTTGAGGAAAGATTTAAAACACATAAGGAAAGAAGGAAAGAGTGTGAAAGAGAAGTCTTAAAGCTAAAAGCATGAATTTTAGTAAAACAAGGATCAGAGAAAATAATCAACACGCCAACTTGACTCATTATCAGTGGTGAAAAATTAAGAGCCAACATACTTAGGCAGCTTAGAAACGGCAATTGAACTGGCTGCTTTGGTCAGAAGATCAGCCAGCATGTCTTGAGAAAAAATAATTTTTATTTGAATAATTTTGTTTTGCCAATTGTTTTGCAATCTTTTGAGCTTAATATCAATGTATTTTGCGTTTGATTTGGTTCCAAACTTTCTAATTTTGTAATTCAAGCCCTTTTTTTCAGTTAGGTGCATTGGGGGATCAAAGGTGGTTTTCCATACTTTGGAAATCAGATGATTAAACCATCTAGCCTCAAGGTGACTGGTGGAGAGTGAATTGCACTAAGATTCAGTTGAAGAAAGAGCGATGCATCTCTAGCGCTGACTAGTCCAAAATGGGGGGATCCCTGGAACAAGGTGATGAAGATGGTGTGAGAAAGACAGGTTACAGGTTTTTTTCCACAAATGGCATTGCTGTAGCTAATGAGATGTTTGGGATTGTTTCTTGATCTGAAAGTCAGTTTATAGTTGATGGTCTTGAGTAGATAATTCCACACCCAAATTACTTCATTCCAGTGATGTATTCAAGGATTTTCCAACAATCTTTCCAAATTGGAAACAGCATAGCTAATTTTGGGTTGTGCTAATTTTTCTATGAATTTGAGTCTTCCAATGGATGATCAATAGTTGACTTTTAATTGTTTGAATAGCGTGATCTCTTCTTTGGTGGCCGGTAAAAGATGTGAACCAGTTGAGCATGGATTGGGGAGAGGCTTTGCATTCAAGAGGTTCAGCTCTTTGAGTCCTTTTTGGATATGATTTGGGAGAGATAAGATGACTGAATTCTTGTCTTTCTCAATCTTCATTCCACAAAATTTATTCACTTCTTGAGCTTATGAATCCTTAAAATTTTTTAGGAGGAGAGATTTCAATTTATTCACCTCCCCCAACAAAACTAAATTGTCAGCATGAAAGAATAGTGAAGTGACTTTTTCATTGTGGTGGTATAAACAAGGATCACAGTTGCTTTCTGTAAAGCATATAATGTTGATCCATTCACCAAGGGTCTTGTACCAGTTCAGCAGGGCCTGCTTCAGTCTGTACAGCAATTTTAATAGTTTCAGATATTTCAATTTTCTCTTATAGCCAACATGAGTTCTGATATAAACTTTTTCTTCCAGGGGGGCATGTAGGAAGGCCCCCTTCACATCAAATTGAAGAATTGGAAGTCCTTTGTTGACTGAGTAGATCAGTAAATCCCTGAGCAAAGCTATCTTACCTGTAGGTGCAAAGGTTTCAAAGTAATCAATGCCATAGCGTTGATTGAAGCCTGGCACACAGACACTTGCTTTGAGTGCAGTTTGGCCTGTGTTGAGATAATCCTTGCAACAGAATGCCCAGGTGGTGTTGAGAGGATTTGTAACTTTTGTTTCATCTGCGTCCTCCCATACTTATAGTTCCTCCCCCATATCCAGCTCCCTGTTTATGGGTGCAATCCATTTGGGGTCCTAAATTGCTTCTTGGATTTAAGCCAGTAGAGCAGGGTGGTGGTAGCCATACGGCTCCAGTGGTTTTAGCTGGCTTCTGTTGCAAAGTTTAGGAATCTGCATTTCTGAAAAAGATGGTGCAGAGTTTTCAGAGTCAGATATTTTTGGATTTTCTTCCAGGGGGAGTTCTAGTTTGACATCAAATGGGGTGCCAGGGTTGGTTCCCTGTCAGTTGACTCAGATTCTCTTCCAGTTGGAACAACCAGTTGAGGTCTGACGTTGTCTTCTTCATCTTTGTTGAGGATAGTCCCTCTAGTGACCTGAGATTTTAGAAAGAGCATGTGTTTTGTGCTATGAATCTGCCCAATTTGGTAAGAATTTTGTAGGAGAGGAGTAAAGGGTTGAAGCATACCAGGAAAACTTCCTCCCCCTTCTTGCTGAGTTTTGAAGGTATTTTTGTATTGCTGAGTAAATAGATCCACAAGGTACCTATGGGCTTTAAGTAGTCCTTGGGTAATGGTGTCCCATGCATTAGTTCCCAGGGAGTTTTTGTTTTGGATTCCTGGGTTATTTGATTCAAAGCAAGGCAGCAGCTTTGAATAACTACATTCCAACAGCTTTTAGGAAAATTTGTTGCCAAGCTAAAGAAAAATCTTAACAACTCCATGATTGTGCAATTAGCTTGCTTTGATTTACCATTATGCTGAGAATGGTAGGCTTTGCTGACTAAATGATGGATTTATTTTGATTTGAAGAATTTTGTCAGAGTGTCATGCACAAACTATCCTCCTCTGTTGGAAACAACCTCAACTGGAAATCAACCCTTCTTCTTTGCTTCATTTTCAATTGCAAAGATGATGGTTTTGGCAGCCACATCTTTTCTTGGCAGAGGGAAGGCAGTCAGATAGCCCAAGTGGTTTTCCACAACAGTGAGGGCATGGCTCATACCTCCTTTGCTTTGCGGATTCAGCCGGACCATTATGTCTAGATGCAGGCAATCAAAAACTTGTTCAGCTAGCCTTTGTTCTTGGTTGAAAGAGGATTTGGTGATTTTTCCTTTCTTACAGGCAATGCATTAAAATTCAGAGTAAATTTATTTTCTGATGCTGTGGCCAAAATGATTTTCAATCATTTCCAAGCTTGAATGAGCTAGCTTTTGATGAATTTTCTGGAACTTGTCCAGACTCATGAGGCAGGCAAGTTCTTTTGTTTGGGCTTTTAGATTAATAATTAACAAGTTGTTTTTTATTGTCCCATCAAAGATTTTAGTTCTTCCCTTTGTGAGTGAACATTTTGTCAGAGAGGAATTTCTGTTGACCTTGAGAAAGCATCCTTTGTTGAGTAGAGCCCCCAGAGAGATTAGATTGACTGTGGAATCTGGAACCCAGGCTGCATTCTCCAGATCAATTTTTCTTTTGCCAATGGATAGGGTGGCAGTACCGGGACCCTATTATGGGTATAACTTCCCCTTTCATTCCAGTTTTTATGAGTTTGCATTCAGGTTGTTCTACTAAGGTGGAGAACATAGTTTTGTTCCTGACCATGTGTATTGAGCAGCCACTTTCAAGAATGAAACAATTGGCACCAGTTTCCTCCAGCTGATTCAACCCATGGAAGAAGGAGTAATGATGAGCTTCTTCAGAATTCTTTCTGGCTTTTTTTTTGAACTTGTTGACAGGATTCTTGGGTTAGAGTTTGGAATATTCCTCCCAGAAGTTGGCTGCAGGATGAGTTTTGATTGCAGGATTATTTTGATGATTTTTTCAGGGCAGGAAATCAGGATTGAAGCAATTGTGGGAATAGAGAGCAGAGTTTGTCTTGGATGTTTCTTTGGATTTGGATTGGAATTCATTTTTTTTTGGAAAAGGTGTTTTAAAACAAAGGTTACTGTCAGATCTACTCCAGAGTGCATAATTTGAAATTGCATTGCTTTCAGGGATTTGGGTAATTTGAAGAGAATTAAATAGCTCAGGATATTTCTTGGTAGGTAAATGCCAACTTTGTCCAGTTTTCCTAGATGGAGCTTGACTGAGGTTACAAAGGCATCTATATCATTATGATCAAACCCTAGGTGAAGGAAATTGAAGAACATCTTAGCTCTATTTGCAGCTTGATTTGAAGCAAAGAGTTCTTTAGCCGCCAGCAAGATTAGTTTGGGTGAGTCCTTTTTGTCAGTTGTGATTATATTGGTGTGCATTTCAGGATCAAGCTTTGACATGAGGTAGGCCGCAGTCTTGTATTTTTCTGGAAAATTTTTGTCTGCATTAGGAGAGTTCAAAAAGTGAAGGATGCCACACATTTTGAACAGCCTTTCCATTTTCTTCTTCCAAATTGAGTTGTTTGTCTCTGTCAAGAGTGGGGTAGATTCCATTGAAGATTTGAGTTCCAGCCCTTTGAAGTTGCTGTTGCTTCAGGGTCAAGGTGATATTGCTCCTTGATCAATTCTGGTTAATGTGTAAGTTTTTTTTTGGCTTTTAACCCTGAAAAGAATTAAAGGAGTAGGAAAACCTGGAACAAGCTGGAATTTAAATCAACAAAGTGGAATCAATAAAACTGAACACATGAGCTGAGAACAGAAATTCAAGCAAGCTTCAGAAGGAAAAGTCAGCCACAAAAAAGAAAACACAATTCTACAGGCGGGATGATGGCCTCTAAAAAGACTAAGTAGAACTGTGTGAGCTATGTGCTAAAATGATGAACAGAGTCTCCCAATTGATTATGATGTCTTGGGTTGTAGTACTGGTTTGGAAGGGAAAGAATGTCAACACTGATAATGAGTTGATTGAAACTTCAGTACATACTATTTGCTGCTGGGAGTTAGATTGAGTTTGTTGAAGATGGAATCTCCAATCTTGAGGAGGAGGTTCCTGAGATTCTGAGTCAAATTTTTGAGAGCAGTTCTTCAAGTCCTTGGTTGAGTCTTCCCAAAAATTTTGGTCTAAGGGTTGACTGCATCAGGCCTGTGAAAGTCTTGTGATGTGTAAACAGTGTGCGCGCCTGAGCAGATGATCTAACAGTAAAGGCTTTAGGAGACAACACAAGAGAACAAGAAAGAGAGAGAGATTTTGAGGCAAGATTTACAACACATAAGGAAAGAAGGAAAGAGTGTGAAAGAGAAGTCTTAGAGCTAAAAGAATGAAATTTAGTCAAACAATGATCAGAGCAAATAATCAACCAAATTCAGACCTTTGGGGCGCCTATAACCTGATTTGAATTGCAAAAGTCCATGAGTATTTTACCACAATGAGAAAATGGTTTGGCAGCTATGAGTATACCGTCATGCTTTTTGGCCTCTGGATTTTTCCTTCCACTTTTCAACATTTTCTCAATGATATATTTTCTGAACTTGTAAAGAAATACCTTTTTGTGTATATTTAAAATATACTTGTCTACTCAAAAACTCTTCAGGATGAAAGAACATATGTGCAAGAGGTGCTGAAGCAACTTCAAAAGAATAACCTGTTTGAAAAAGCCTCTAAGTGAAAATTCCATACCCATTCTCTTCAGTTTTTGGGTTTCATGGTCTTGCACCAAGGACTATCAATGGGTCCATCCAACAGAAAATGCATAGTGGACTGGCCTGCACTTTCTTTTGTAAAATACCTTCAAATTTTATTTGGCTTCAGTAATTTTTACAGGAGGTTTATTGAGCATTATGCCAAGAAAACGGTGAATCTTACTAACCTTCTTCAGAAAGAAACTAATTTTGATTTTACATAAAAATCTGATTTGGAGTTCAAAGCTCTAAAGAAAGCCTTCACTACTGATCCAATACTCACTAATTGTGACAAGCTAGCTTGCACTATTATGGAAACAGACACAAGCAACTATGAAATTGCAGGAGTAATCTTTCAGTTTTCTTCCACTTCCTCTCTCCTTTATCCCATAGCCTTTGATTCTTGAAAAATGATTCCTGCAGAGCTTAATTACAAGATTCATGAAAAGGAAATCTCACAATTTTTTACTGCTTGAAGAAACAGCTCAAATACCTTTTTAGTATCATGGAACTCTTTGAGGTTTTAACTGATCACAATTCTTTTGAATATTTTATGATCCCAGAAGTGCTTACACGCAGACAGGCACATTGGGCCAAATAACTCTCCAATTTCAACTTTAAAATCACTTACCTCCCCAGGAAGCAAGCCGTAGTCCCTGATGCTTTATCATGTTGAGACCAAGTTAAAACAGGTGGGGGGGAGCACCTTTGCCAAAACCAACCCTGAAAACATTAGGGCACTCTTCTCTAATCAGTCTGCCCAAATCAGTTCAATCATCACTTACATTTGAGACACAGCTTCCAAAATTTGACAAGCTGAACTTGACAACCCCAAGTGTAACAAACTTTGCAAGAGTGAAAAATTATTAGATAGTGACTATAGTAATGATGAAAATGACTATTTAGTTCAGAAATTTTGTAAAGTAGTACCTTTTAATCCTTGCATTAAGTTAGATATCTTTGACTTGTGGCATGGATCTCCGCTTGCTGGTTATCATGGGCAGGATAAAACCTACCAATTGATTGCACAAGACTTCTATTGGCATTGTATTACCAAGGAAGTAAAAGACTATGTTGATACATGCTATGATTGCAATCATAAAAAGTCCTCAAATAAATGGAATTATGGGCTGCTCCAGCCATTTCCAATCCCCCATTCCTTGGCACTTGCTTTTGATGGATTTCATTTTGAAATTACAAATTTCTAGTCTTTATGACACTATTTTAGTAGTAGTAGATTGCTTCTCAAAGATGGATTAATTTCTTTGAAGTACTGTGACTGCCTCTTCACAAGACCTAGCTAATTTATTCATATAAAAGGTATTTTCAAAACATGGTCTTCCTGATAATACAGTTATTGATTTTGGATCTCTGTTTGTCAATAGCTTCTGAAACTTGCTATGCCAACATTTGAAGATCACTTGCAACTTATAAAAGGCTTACCAACCAGAAACAGATGGGCAAACCAAGCAAGTTAATCAGATTCTTGAAACGTATCCTTGAATGTATGTTGCCTATCAACAGGATAAATGGTTGCAATGGCTTCCATTGGCTGAGTTTGCCTACAACAAAAACTCCACTCCTTCCTCTACCAAACATTTTCCCTTCCAGACTCTTTATGTTAGTAACCCAACTTTT
This sequence comes from Puccinia polysora, assembly GCA_025617555.3. Classification (NCBI taxonomy): domain Eukaryota; kingdom Fungi; phylum Basidiomycota; class Pucciniomycetes; order Pucciniales; family Pucciniaceae; genus Puccinia; species Puccinia polysora. The sequence goes on from CM062635.1 coordinate 6,297,564, forward strand.
GCTTCCATTCACATAGAAACTTCTCAACCTGCTACCATTATCTTACTCACACCCAACTCCTTCAATTGAAACTCCAATCCAACCTCAAAGCAGAAAATCAGTGCTAAAAGGAGCAAGCAGACCAACTTTGCACTACAGGACCAAAATTTACAGTAGGAGATCAGGTATGGCTCAATGCTTGCAAAATTTGGCCCACACCAAAAAATATCTGAAAGAAAACTTGGCCCATTAAAAGTTGAATCAGCCATCTCTCCCAAAAATTTCAAACTTTCTTTACCTGCAAAATGGAAAGTTATCCACCCAGTCTTTCATGTGTCTCTCCTAGTGCAAGCTCAAGTCCTAAACCCAGGAAAGACTCATCCCCCTCCTGAACCAGTCAATGTGCAAGATAATTCAGAGTGGGAAGTAAGCCGTATGCTGGATTCAAGGCTATGCATGTAAAAATTCATTACCACCTCCAATGGAATGGCTTCCAGTCAGACAAAGATTGCACCTTGTGGGAAACAGCCCCTCACTTTTGCAACTCTCCTGATTTGTTTTAACATTTCCATATGAACTACCCTCTAAAACCTTTCCAATATTAATTCCATCCCTTCCAATTCCATTCCACATTCCCATCCTATTCCATCTCATCCGATCCCGTCACAATTTTCATTACATTAACTCTTTTCATTTCCTTTTCTTGAATTTGTTTCTTTGATCTTATTGCAATTATTTGATTTTCTGTTTCCAAGTGATAAAATCATGAACTATCTCTCAAAAAAAAAAAAATGAAAAAATAAAATAAAATATAATAATGATAATAATAGTACTATCAGTTTTAAGAAAACTGTTTGGAGTTTTTGTTATGCATGTCCAGCTGGCCAAAATATTGAAATGGCTGGACAGCCTGGGGCAAAACCAAGACGCGCGTGGGGAAAATAATTTGCTTTATTTTTCAAGTGAAAGTTAAGCTGTATTGGGTTTGCTTTCCAGAGTTGGGTCAAACCAGAAAGGAGACTGGGCAGGCCTTCACACCACACCCCTCAACTTTGACATCCACCTCTGACATTGACCAAGCAGAGAGAATGAGGGGGCCAGAGGGAAGATGAGGAGGAGGAGGAGGAGTGATGAGAATGAAGATTTTTGGAAGATTTGAGGCAGGTTGAGTCAGAGGTGGAAAATTTCTTCCATAGGATTGGTTTCTTGATAGAAGAAGAAGCTCAAAGATCAGGATCAATGGAAGTTTGAGAATGAAAATGGATGGAATGAGAGGAAAAAGACCTGTGTGATTCTTTGGTTGTAGTAGTAGCCAGTTGGATTGAAAAAAAAATTGTAGCAGGGGTTGGATTGCAACTCAAGGGGAGGAATCATGAGGATTAAGCTTGGGAGTAGGATGAGACTGTTTGCAAGTTTCTTTGTGCATGTTAAAAAATCCAGAGGGAAGTGAGGTTTCCTCTTTGCATCTGGGAGGAGTAAGTTCCATTCTGACTTTTTACATTCCCCAAAAACAGAATCAATCTTTAATTTTTAACATATTTTTTAGAATCAATTCTTCCAAAAAAAAAGAGCCATGTCTGCCAAATTAACAGGCGGACAGAAAAACTGCAAATTCAGGACAAAAAAATTATAAGACCAGACATCCTTTTTTTATGGAAAGGAATTTTTTTTCATTGCAGGAAATAAATAGTAAAAAACAGGAAATAAAAATTCAATATAGGACACTAACTTGAAACTATAGGACAAATAAAATAAAACAGAGGACAAAAACTATGAAAATTTGGACAATAATTATGAAAAAACAGGACAGTTTTCTTGAAACTGATAGTATACACTAAATAATATTGATAAAAATCATAAAAAAAATAAAAAATTTACAAAGGTTCCTTTATTTTTTTTAGGCCTCCTACCAATTTTCCATCAATGCAATAAACAACTATTTGAATTCATCCAAATATTCATTGTTTGTCATCTCCAACATCATTTGCTAGACCAGGACCTGTGTAAATAAATGTTTCTTGAAGATCTCCTCACACTTTGCATTCTGAGCCCTCTTTTCTTGGGCATTCCATTGATATTTCTCCAAGAGCTCTTCATAGGCTCTCTTCCTTCAACCTGGCAATGAACCTTCTCCCACATTTCCAGTTAGCTGCCTTGCGTCATTCTTGACCAGAACCAAAAACTGCACTTGGTTCCCCTTGCTTTAGCCTTCCATCCTGTTTCCTTCCACTTCATCCCTTTCCACCTTGCCTCCAATCCCTGCCTCTTTTCTTGCCTTGTTTCCTTCTCCCTCTCCATTCCATCCATTTACTTCAGTTCCTCCCTCTTTTTCTGTTTCATTTTGCTCTTCCCTTGTCTCCTTGATTGTTTCCACAACTTTTTCTTAACCTTGCACTTCAATTTGCACTTTGAGATTGATTTGGCTTGCTCGAAGCTTGTTTGAAGGCACAAAATAGGGTGGTGGCGGTTGTCATACTGAAAAATAACTCAGTCTAACCTCAGCATCTAAACGCAGAAAACCCAATCTAACCCTCAGGCATAATCTACTTTCCCAGGAACTTCAAACTCAAGGCTCAAGAGACTCATATCAATATGTCTCCAGTAACTATATACCTCAGGATCTTCATGCAGTACATATCTACATATAGTCTAACCTCATAAATTATGCAGATAGAATCCATAGGCTTGCACATACTTAATCTCCCAGCTCTGCACATACTCAAAACTTATTAACTCTGTCTAACCCATACTATGTCATGGTTTACACTTTGGGAATTCTTATGTACATCCTCTTGAAGATTGTATTACATTCTCTCTCTGCTTAGTACAAAGGGTCATGACATCCATGTACACTGTACATCCTTCAACTTTAATGTCACAACTGACACAGCCCAGACCTGTAACGTTGCCCCAATGTAGAAGCAGTCTAACCTAATGTAGTGGCATACCTGATCAGTCCTCTCTTTTACCTAGGCTATTCCCTTTCCATTGCATATGTAGTCTGAGCCCCAATCACTTGTACCTTTATTGTAGTTCCACCCTCATGTCTATTTAAACTGGCCTCCTCTTCCTCTTTCCTTATTGTTCTTCAAGAAATCAGTTTACTACTTCTTACTAGGAATCCATCCCAGAAAGTGTCATCAGCACCTTATCTTCAATCCAGTCCTACTCTGCTCCTTCTAGCATCTTCAAGTATCCTTTCCCCCAAGCCTACTGAGATTAGAGTCCCCTTTGTGCCAAGCCCTGCTTGAATGTAAGCAGACCTTGTGACATTAAACTTATTTCTTTGCCAATAACCCCTCTTCACCACCAACAATCCTTACCCTCTTTACAGCATCAATATTGGTATTGAGTTGTGGTGATTTTCTGTTTGCTTTAATTATCTTTCCCCAAAATTGAATTGGCTATTGGATTTGTGACCATTTTTCATTGTACCCCTTATCTTGCCATAAATCCCTTTTTAAACCCAAAAATTCATCATCAAAACTCTGCTTCAATTCTTTGATGTTTTTTGATAATTTCAATATTTAATTTTTTGGAAATAAAAACCAGAAAGCTAGAGACAGGAGGTTAGGAATTGGGCTGGCTAATTCACACACAAGAGTAGAGAATAAGAAGGATGAAAAGGACACCAACAGCTAGTACTATGATCAGATTCAGGACAACATGAGCGGCAGAAGAGAAGCTAAGGCTAGAAGAGATGCGTGAATATCTGAATTAGAAAAGAATCAGAGTTTGTGAATAGGAGGAACCGTACGGATGGATCTCTTACCAGGCAAGAGCACACAAACCAAGGGTTGGAGTAATTGAGGCTATAGATGGAGAGTTGAGGCGAGTCTTGGTTTATAGAGAAAAAGAAGGAGAAGAAAAGTAAAAGAGAAAGAAAGATAAAGATAAAAACAGAGAAGGGAATTGACCAAGTCTTACTGGTGAGACTTTATTCTTTGAGAGAGAGGAGTTCATCAAGGGAGAAGAGAGAGAGATGTAGAAGAAAGAGAACAAAAAGGAGCCCAATAGATCTAGAACAGAGTCTTCAAGAGTGAGTCCCCTCTTGGGGAAAGCATCAGTCAGAATGGAGTGTTCACACTCATTTCCAGGGTGCGTGGTAGTCGGATGTGTTGTAAAAATTGCATCTTCAAGCTCCCACTTGAGACTGAAGCCAGCCTTTCTGGCGTCCCGGTACAGGTGCTCTATTCCTGGCTCAACTCCAACAGACCCGCACGCGTGGTCCTCTTCTCCTCCCAGCTGCCCAACTGCGACTCGGATGAAGTATCAACCACGCAAACAATTACCATCTTCATCATTCTCCACAACATCTCATTAACTTCTATTTCCTATTCCTCATTTCTAACACTCTCATCCATCAAGTTCATCCTCACAACTCAGTCAAGTCCGGAAGCCTCTCAAGCGGTTAAAAGATTGATTCAAAGTATTTTGAGCAATCCATGTCAATGCACTGATTGAACTCAATCCACAGATCCTTGAACGTCACTCAGAAGAATTCAAGACGACTCCCTTTCATCTGAAGAGGTTACTGGCTAAGTATGACTAATCTGCCTGTCTCACTTCATTCTTTCAATATCCTTTATTCTAATCAACTATCAGCAGATGTTGGTGCTTTCCACTCAGGCCATGAAGAAGCTTGGCAAGTGCTGATTCAACAACCAATCAGGATCACATTGCTCTTGTTGGTTTGATCTTTCATTCTAATTCTAGTTTTGTCAATTTGTCAACTACTGTTATTAATTCCATTTCTTTATTCTTCTCTTATTGAAATCAATCCAGAGGTCCTGGTTTCCAGCCATCTTTCTTGCAGGATGCTAGAGGGAACTTCTGAGGAGGCAATTCTTAACACTCCCCATGGCTGGTAAGTGGATCATCCAAGAGATTATTTATTGCAAGTGGTGAATAATTTCTTCTGTAACAGTTCAACAGAGCTGATTGTGGAAGCTTTTGGGAGGGAGTCAGCAACCATGGACTGACAGGGAATAAGGTTCAGCTAAAACTCCTGATTTTCAAAATCTTTGTGAAGACCTTTTGTCTTTATGTCTATATGCCGCGACTTTGAGTGGGAGCCAAATTTTCTTATCTTGTTGTCCAAGCATTTGTTGTATATATGTAGCCTAGGTTTAAATTCAAGGCTTTGAGAGATCTTGTTGATGAGGCGTCTAATCCATTTAATTTCCAGATAGCAATCAAGTAGGGAATTGAGTTCAGATTTGGTGGAGGAATAGGTGATATTCCATTGTCTAGTTGAGTTACAAATAACCGGGCTTCCATAATGAAAGATGATGTATCTGGTTTGAGATTTTCAAAAGTTAGGATCTTCTCCCCAAGTGGCATTGCTAAAGCTTTAGAGGAAGTCCTGTTTTGGGTCATATTGGATGATAAGTTTAAAATATTTGGTTGTCTTCAAGTACTTCCATACTTTCCGGACCTCCCGCCAGTGGCTCATATTGGGTTTAGCATTGAATCTAGCCAGGCTGGATACAGAGAAGGAGATGTTGGGACAAGTATACTGTGATATATGATTGAGAAGACCGATTGCGGACCAATAGTTGATATTTAAATGACAGAATTCTGCATGATCATCATCAGAGGCAGGTTCAAGATTGAGGTTTTGGGTTAGTGGAGACATTGTGTCTTTACAAGACGAGAGAACAAGCTCCTCTAGTCCACAATCAATTTGGTTAGGTTGAATTAAGAGGATTCAATTGTCTTTGATCTCCATGAGCATTCCCAGTATGGTGTTGGGTGGATGGCAAGATGAATTCTGGAATTGACTAAGGAAATTTGATTTGAAGACGTTGGAGTTGCCTACATGAATTAAGTCATCCACTTGGAAGTATGAAATTTCTTTTGTCTTGATGTTGAGTTAGACACAAGGATTGCTCATTGACTCTTTGTATCCTTGAAACTTGATCAACAAAGTAAGAGTTTTTTACCAATTTTTGGGAGATTGTTTCAGACTGTACAAGGATTTTTTTAATTTTAGATATGGAGATTTTCTACCTGACCCTTCTGGTGTTCTTATGATAAAGGTTTCTTCCAGAGGAGCACGTAGAAATGGGCCTTTAATGTCAAATTTGGTAAGCTTCATCTTTTACTTCAAAGCGTATACAAGAGCCAATTGTAGAGATGCAATTTTTCCAGTAGGTGCCCAAGTTTCATTGTAGTCAACTCCTAATACTTGATCAAAGACTTGGACGCATAAGCAAGCTTTGTGTTTGACTGGTTTGCCATGGCAGTTTTCCTTCACTTTGAAGACCCAAGTTGTATTTAGAAAGTTATCCGGAATTCCATAGTATTCTTCCCAAACGTCTTGCAATTCTATACCTTCTAATTTGGTTTCTGTGGCCTTCTTCCATTTAGGCCACTTGGGACATTTGTATGCGGCTATATAGGACGGAGGTTTGTAATAATGGTGAAAACCATATCTTTGAGGCTTCTTGGTTTCACGTCTGGGTCTTGGGTATGTGGATGGTTCAGGCGTTTCTGCTGGAGTAAGGTGACAAGGAGAGTTTTGAGTAGATGAATCTGTGGAATCCGCACAATTGTTCTCCTTGCAATCTGACTCTGATTCAGAGGGGTCTTCAGGCAAATCCGGGATTGTATATTGATTTTCAATGGAAGAAAAGTCGGAGTCATCCAATTCCAAACTGACTTGAGAGAAGAGATTGAGTCCAGGAGACTCAAGGAGCGGGAATTGGGAGATATTGTTCTTGAGAAACTTGACATGCTTGGTTTCAATAACAGCACCGGATGAGCTTAATACAAGGCAAGAATGAAAAATTGGATTGAGCCCAACTAAGATTCCTTCTAAACCTTTTTTGTCAAATTTCCTCCCTCTCTGAAGATGATTTCCCAAATATATAAACGGCAATCCTACGGGTTTCAAATAGTTAGTAGGGAGATCCTTTTTGAAAATAAGTTGCCAGGGGGATCGGTCATTACCTTCCCTTGGGATTTGATTTAACATAAAGCAGCAGCTTCTAATTATTATGTGCCAGTAGTTTTTAGGTAGCCTGGAAGAGGAGAACGTAGCGCATGAAGATTTGAAAATTGATTGATTGGCTTGTTCCAATTGACCATTATTTTGGGAATGATACAGTTCTGAAATGAGTAGTTTGATGTGTTTAGATTTAGCAAAATCCTTCAAGGTTGTATTGGTGAATTCCATGCCTTTATCCGAGAGAATCTCCGTCGGAAATTAATTGAGTCATTTATATTCTGTCTTGAGGATATTGATTATAACATCCGGGGTTTCATCTTCAGTCAGCAGAGGGAATGCAGAGAGATAGCTGAAGAAATTATTGACAAGGGTGAGAATGTAACGCCGGCCCGTCTTCAATTGAGGAGTAATTGGTCCAATCAGATTGATATGGATCCTTTCAAGGGGCTTTGACCACGGTTTCAATGTTGCTGAGAAAGGGGATTTAGTGCTTTTGCTTCTTACACAGCTATTGCATTGGAAGTTATTTAGTTCTTCCTTAGAGAATCTATCCTTCAGAATGGACTTCAGAGTAGAGATTGCAGCGTGGCCATAAATCTTATGAAGATCTGATAGAGATTGAGATTTGATGATATAGAGCCAGAGGATTGATTTGTGAGATTAACTGAGAGGTTACTGCCCGTGACTTGAGGTTTCCTGATTACAAATAGGTTTTTGTGAATTAATCCTCTTAGAGATACCTCATTGTTTTGAGTGATAGTGAATCAATCACGTTCTTGGAGAAGACTGCATCCCTTCTTGGCTAGAAGCCCTGGACTGATCAGGTTGACCACTATATCTGGAACATACATGCACTCCTCTAAAGTTATAATTGACTTGTTCCATTCTATTCAAACCGTACCAGTGCCTCGAATCTTCAGGTTTGCTTCTAGTTTTCCAGTCTTGATTTATTCTGGGTTGTCTTGGAGATTGATTGAAGTAAAGAACTTAAGATTGTTGAATATGTGAACATTTGCGCCAGAGTCCAACAGGAGGTTTGGTGTATTATTGGAATTGATCCAGAGGGTGAGCAAGGTATGGTAGTTGATAGTTGGATTCTTTTAGGTTTTATTTTTCCACTCATTCTGCTGTTTGACCCACCATCTGGGTGTGATTTGAGGATGAAGATGAAAGCAAGAAGTCTCATGGTGTGGGGCGTTTGGATTGTGATAGCCTTCTCTACACCTGAGTCATACCTTTTTATTGTCTTTTTTGGCTCTGCCTTTGGTAGTTACTAGCATGAAATCAGAGGTTGGTTTGCCTACTTTGAGTTGGGCCTTCCACTCATTGTTGTATTGAGTAAGATGGTTAAAGACTATTTCTACCGTGATCAGCTTCTCTAAATGCATGATTTGTTGTTTGAGATTCTCCAGAAGGGGGGGAAATTTGAACAGGATGAGATACGCAAGTGTATCTTTTGGTAGTTCTATACCCACCTCAGCCATTTGTGTAAGTGCTTTCTTGGTATTGGTGATGAAGCTTTCTATTGCATGTTTGTTAAAAGGGGCGTGTAGAAATCAATTGAAGACTTGGGCTCTATTTGCAGTTGTGGATGAGGCAAATCAACGGGTTATCTTGGCCCAGAGCAGCTTAGAGGACAAAATATTAGTCAAATTGACCACGTTGGCATGGGTGACACTGTCTTGTTTAGAGAGGATGATTGCTTGAATTTCACAATCTTTTTTTATTGTTAGTTGGCCTGGATTCTGGCTTATAACATCCTTAGCTTCTTTGAGATCAAAGAGCATCAACATCTTGTCTCTCCAAATAGAATAGTTGTCTTCATTGACAGGAGGAATGGCATTGACCAAGGCTTTGAGTGCAACTTGATGAAAATAGTTGTTGGCTCCAGCTGGTTTGTTCATTTTTGATAGGCTTGAGTCCTTTTTTGGCTTTTAACCATGATAATTTCAATATTGAATTTCTTGGAACTAAAAACCAGCAAGCTAGAGACAGGAAGTTAGGAATTGGGCCAGCTGATTCACACACAAGAGTAGAGAATAAGAAGGATGAAAATGACACCAACAGCTAGGACTATGATCAGAGTCAGGACAACATGAGTAGCAGAAGAGCAGCTGAGGCTAGAAGAGATGCGTGAATATCTGAAATAGAAAAGAATCAGAGTTTTTGAATAGAAGGAGCCGTACGGATGGCTCTCTTACCAGGCAAGAGCACACAAACCAAGGGTTGGAGTAATTGAGGCAATAGATCAAGAGTTGAGGCAAGTCTTGGTTTATAGAGAAAAAGAAGGAGAAGAAAAGTAAAAGAGAAAGAAAGATAAAGATAAAAAAAGAGAAGGGAATTGACCAATTTTTACTGGTGAGAATTTATTTGTTGGGAGAGAGGAGTTCATCAAGGGAGAAGAGAGAGAGATGTAGAAGAAAGAGAACAAAAAGGAGCACAAGAGATCTAGAACAGAGTCTTCAAGAGTGAGTCCCCTCTTGGGGAAAGCATCACTCAGAATGGAGTGTTCACACTCATTTCCAGGGTGTGCGGTAGTTGGATGGTAGAGGGAACTTGTTAGGAGGCAATTCTTAACATTTTTGATTTGAGGCCTTTGACACTTTGATACCTCTACGTATTTACTTCAATGCTTCAAAACCTCAATGTATTTACTTTGAGACTTTGACGCCGGAATTTATTTAATTCAATGCTTTGACGCCTTTTTTCAAAGCTTCAAAAAGGTTATTCAATGCATAATTTTACCAATAAGTAAGGTAATTTTGGGTATAATATTTTTAATAATTATTTTTCTTGTTCTAGGTGCAGAAATCCGTTGGGTAAATATTTATTCTTAATAATCAGAATGCCTCCAAGACATGCTCTTTTTTCCCACATCTCTAGACCAGCTTTCACTCATAGCTCCAGGAGCAGAGGCATCACTGAGCCTACTGATTCTTCTACCCCCAGAGCTTGTGGGACATGTAAGAACTTTTCTAAGTTAATAGCCCCAGTGTCTACTACCTTTGATCCTATGGATACTGGCTTATTGGAGCCTATTTCCCAAGTATCTCTCTCTACCATTCCTTTGTCTGAAAATGCTAGCCTCCATAGAGTTACAGGTCAGCTTCCAAGACCAGGCTACCATGGTTTTGAATCTCCTGCTTATGATTCCAGCCTTTTCCCAATGGCAGAACATGAATAAGATTATGCGGATTAGGACTCCGGATTTGATTCCAGAATCTTTAGTGGCTTGGATTAACCCTCACCAGAGGGTAATCCTAGCCCAACTTCTAATGCAACAGCAATCCCTTCACTTTCCCCAGCTACTAACCTTCCTTCCAACTCTCAGGTCCTTTCAAATGACCCTTCTCAGCTGGAAATTCTTGGTCAAATGACCACTGCAATGACCCATCTCTCTAGACCTTCTGACCATGGACCATCTGCTAACTTCAAATCTCCATCTATCAATGCCCCAGAAAAGTTTGATGGGACAAACTCAACCAAGCTCAGACCCTTCCTTCAAGCTTGTGAATGCATTTTTTCTAATGATTAAAGGGTTTTTGATAATGAAAGAAAGAAAGTATTTTCTACAGTATCTCACCTTACAGGAAATTCCAGTCAATGGATCAAGCGTTATCTTGTTCACATTGGTAATCATGAGCCATATTTTCTACTTAAATTTTGGTTTTTGTTCACTCAGCAGCTCCATACCCTTTTTGGGGATTTTCTGGAAATCCAACATGCTGAAAAGGAGTTAACCCTTCTTAAAATGAAAGATAATGGTTATGCAACTAACTATATCACTGAATTTAGGACACTTATGACTAAGCTCTCTGGATGGGGTGATAAAGCTTTCTTCTTTCATTTTAGACAGGGACTTCCAGCCAGACTATTGGACCAACTAGCCGGTTATGATGGAATTCAAGAAACCTGCCGCAGGACCTAATGGACATTGTCCTTAAGTATGATACCCGCTACCATGAAAGGATCTGGGAAAAGTCCTTCAATTCCCAGAAAACCTCAAGAAATGGACCCAGTTTTTCAACTCCTCCAAAACCTCAACAGCCCAGCCAAAAAGGCCTGTAGTGTACTTGTTGTCTCTGGAGAAACTCAATCTGTTATTTCCACATCTATGGTTTCAAATTTTTCTCTTTCTCCCAAACCTCTGACCACTCCTATTTTCTTATTTAACTTCAGTCCTTCTAACTCACCTTCCCAGGAAATTACTCACAAGGTTTCCTTCAAGTTTTCCTTACCTTCCTTTCCCAACTAAGAATGGGATTTCTTGGTAATTGATACTCCTCCAAAAGACAACATTATTCTAGGTATTGACTTCCTACATTTCTGGAACCCAGAGGTAAATTGGGAACTGGGATTGATCACCCCAAGACACCAAAAACTTTGGGATCATCCCCCTTCTGTTGAACGCTTTTCTTCCACAGCTCACTTTCCTCCAGTGAACCTGCAGTTCACTTCTCCTGCTCCCATTTCAGAATCTATGCACTCACAACCCTTCCCTTTGAGTTTGACAACCACTTCTGTGAACAGGATATTCTTTGGAAACTCTGTGAAATTCTTGGAGGATATAGAGGATGATCTATCCATTCAAATACCGCATATGATTATTTCCACTTCTGACTCTAGCCCAAAGCAAACTACTGCAGGAGGCCTAGACAAAGAGGAGGAAACTGATGAAATTGAAACTGTGATGAAGAGAGTTCCAGCAGCTTATCATGCCTTTTTAGATTTTTTTTTCCAAGGTTAAAGCTGATAAACTCCCTCCTCACTATGATTAAAAATAACATATCAAATTGGAAATTCCTTTGCCTCAATTGTGGCCCATCTATTCTCTCAGTCATCATGAGAAGGAGGCCCTAAAAGCCTATATAGCACAAATATAGAAAAAGGTTTCATTTTCCCCAGCAATTCAAGCACTGGTGCACCTGCCCTCTTTTTGAAAAAGAAGGATGGTGTTTTGCAATTTTGTGTTGACTATTGCAAGCTTAGCACTGTTACTCAAAAGAATTGGTGTCCTATTCCTCCCATGACTCACTTATTACCAGTATTCTCCGTTTATACCCTCTTCTCCAAAATTTAACTCAGGGGTGCTGATAATATTCTTTGAATCAAAGAATTGGATGAACATCTTACATCATTTAGAGCTCAGTTTGGAAGTTTGGAATACTTGGTCATGCCCTTTGGACTGACCAGTTCTCCTGCCTCCTTCCAATGTCTTGTTAATGAAATTTTGGCAGGCCCCCTAACCATCTGCGTGGTGGTATACCTTGATAGAATTTTTATTTTTTCCAAAAGAAGAAAAGAACATACAGCTCATGTGTGTAAAGTTTTAGGCAGACTCTGGAAGAACAACTTATATGCAAAAGCTTCTAAGTGTGAATTTTATGCCTCCTCAGTGGTAAACTTAGGTTACTTATCTTCAGGGATGGCATTGAAATGGAAAAATCCAACTTAGGTTACTTATCTCCAGGGATGGAATTGAACTGGACAACTCCAAGGTCCAAAAGATCTTGGATTGGCCAGAACCAAAAAAAGGCCTTGCAAAAACTTTTTGGTTTTTCTAATTTTTATTGTAGATTTATCATTAAATATTCCAGGAAGGTCCAACTCCTCACTGCTCTCACTGGTTCAGACCCCATCTTTAACTTGTACCAAGGGGCCCTGAAGCAGTTTGAGGACCTCAAAATAGCCTTTAACAAGGCTGCTATCCTCAGAAATTTTGATTCTTCTTTCCAACATTTTTGGAGACTGATGATAGTGACTATGCCCTAGCGGCTGTCCCCACCCAAGTCTCTACTGATGGATCCAAGCACCCAATTCTTTTTGACAGCAGAAAATTGGGTAGGGCTGAACTGAAATATGAAATACACAATAAGGAACTCTTGCCCATTGTATGGTCCATCAAGATTTTGAGAACTTACCTCCTCAGTCTTTCATCTCCTTTTGAATATCTCACTGATAATTTGTCTCTGAAATTGTTTATGGCCTCTAAAGTCTTGACTCATTGCCAAGCCTTTTGGGCCAAGTTTCTATTCAAATTTGACTTTAATATAGTCTACAGACCTGGAAGGCACTCCATAATGCCTGATGTCTTGTCAATTTCAGACAAATTTTATCCCAGGGGGGTGCCCTATGCTGAAAAGAACCAAGAAAATTTTAAAAAACTCTTGAAACAGAATGAGTTTGAACAGCAGATTATCCAGAAGTTACATAAAAAGGAACAATTCAAGAGTTAACTCATATATCCATACACTGGCCTTCTTATCTTCCAAAATAGAATAGAAATCCCCAAAGAAGATGAACAACTTCTACTTAAAATCATTCAACAACGAAAAAACTCTCCCCTTTCTAGTCATCATGGACAAGATAAAACAATTGATCTAGTCAAAAGAGAGTTTCATTTGGAAAATATGATTCAATTTATCAAATATTATGTTTCTTCTTTTTACCCTTGCAGCAGAAAGAAACCCAGTAACCACAAGAATTCTGGACTCCTACAACCACTACAAATTCCAGATTCTCCCTGGACCTCAATCTCTCTGTACTTCATCTCACAACTTCCACTATCCAATGGATTTGACTCAATCCTTGTGTTAGTTGATTGTTTTTCAAAAATGTACCTCTTTATGGAAAAAAGAACTGATATTTCCTCTGTGGAGTTGGATAGACTGCTATTATCTCATGTCTTTACTGAACATGGGCTCCTAACTGAAATTTTTGGTGACATAGGATCTTTATTTGTTTCTTATTTTTGGAAACATTTATGTGAAAAATTACAGATAAAAAAGAATTTATCCACAGCTTACCACCCTGAGACAGATGGAAAACAGGACGGGTAAATCAGATCCTAGAAGAATTTCTTAGGATGTATGTCAGTTATCATCAAGACAACTGGGATAACTGGATCCCTCTTTCTGAATTTTCCTACAATGATTCTACTCATAATTCTACAAAGAAATCTCCATTCTCCACCATTTACAGTCAATACTCCACCTTTGAAAACCTCCATGTAGTAGAAATCCAACCTTCCAGTCACTAAATAATTCAGATTAACCAGAATCAGAAAAAACTAGGAGTTGAATTGGAAAAGTCAATTAAAGACTATAAGAGATATTCTGAACTAAAAAGAAGTGATTTTCCTGTCTCATTTGCTGTTGGAAAAATTTTTTGGCTCTCTTCAAAAAATTTCAAAAAAAATCATCAAACTCATAAGCTTTCAGAGCAATGGCTAGGTCCCTTTTTGATTACAGAACAGATTGGATAAAATTCATTTAAGCTTCAACTTCCTCAACAATGGTCCACTATTTTCCCTGTGTTCCACTCCTCCCTACTCATGGCATATCAGGACAGCTCACTGTCTTCCAGGCACCAACAACCAACTGAACCAGTCAAATTCAGCGGGGAAGAAGAATAAGAAGTGTCTCAGATACTTGACTCAAGACTTAAAAGGGGGAAATTAATTTACTTTGTTGAATGGCAATACTTTCAAAATGATGAGGAATGCACCACTTTGGAACCTCACTCTAATTTTAACAACTGTCCTACCTTACTTCAGGATTTCCATAAAATCTATCCCTTAAAACCAAAAAAATCTTTAAAATAAATAAACCAATTTGACTTTTCAAAAAAAAATTATACATAAAAATAAATATCTTTCAAGAATATTGAATAATCCATTTCCTGTTTCTCGTTTTCTCTACTTAGGCAAAAGAAAATCAATTTATTCTCTCAGAAAAAAAAATATATATGAAAGAAAAATAAAACCAAAAAACCTAAAATAAAATAAAATAAAACAAGAAAATAATAATAATGAAAATCATATAAAAAATTTTCAAATGGCTTCACACATCAAATCTTCCAAAACTTTTATTGTAGAAATCCATCTATTTACTAACTTGAAATTTTTAACTTGCTAAGGGTTAGGTCCTCTTACAGTAGTCCCCACTTCAAAAGTATGACCAGCTAAAGCTAAAAAATCAGCTAATCTTTTCTTTATCTCTAAAAATCTTTTCTTTCTAGACTCTAAAAATCCATAATTTCCTTTGCTTATTTTGACTACCCCATAATTTCTTCAAAACCTCCAGCAGATTATAATTGATAGTTCTAGAATTCCTATTGTAAACTTCAAAAGATTGATTTACTTGGTATTAATTCAGAACTAAATTTTCTCTAAAACTATTTCCCTGCATCATCTCCAACAACCTTTCTCCATTTTCAATTTACTCCACCAAACCTCTGAAGCATTCCTCATTTGAATTCTTTTAATCTTTTTTCTTCTGTATTCCACCACCTTCAACTTCACTTCCAAGTATTTCATCTTATTCCTTGAATTTTCTAACTCCAAGGAGTCATCTGATCTGCCCCCTTCTTCAAAAGTGGTCTCCTTCTCTTTTCCTTTCCCTACAATTTCCTGTATCTCTCTATCCTCTCCCATATTGCTCAAATCCATCTCCAAACTCCCCTTGGATTCTTAATTCTCTTTGATGCTTTGGAAACTTCTTTCAATGCTTTGAAACAAATTTTTTAAAATTTGACCTTTGCCCTTTGACAAACTTCCTTGATGCTTTGACTGTTCAAACTTTGAAACTTTGAAAAATCCCTTCAACGGTTCAACATTGAGTTTCTACAAGATTACCTGTGATGCTCCAATAAACCAATTTGACACTTTCACCTGAAAAACCTTGACCATTTTGTTTGACTTCCTCAATGCTTCAAAAACCCTCTTCAACGTGTTCTACAGGTGCTATTGCGTCCACATTATTAATTCTCTTTGACAGAAACTCAACAAAATTGTCATCCAAATCTACATGAGGGGTTACCCATCTTATGAATGCTTCTCCACGCTCCACCTCTTAGCGCTTTGATGTACCAGCTATTTTCAAAACCTGGTTTGACAAAGATTTTCTCATTTATCCTGCACTGTTGCAGCCTTTACTGTATCAATTAAAATACCTACCCCATATGATCACTTCAATAATCACCAACAAAGCAACCTGGCAAGACATATCTGAAGAGGTGTCCAGAATGGATGAATATCCCACATTAGTAGCATCATCATCTGGGGCCTCCTTCACTTCAAAGGCTTGACTCTTCTCTAGGACCCACAGAGTTGGCTGCAATGCCTTTCTGTGTTGCTTGTCAATTTCACAGATCCTGACATATTTCCTACATCTTTCACAATTGGAAGAATCTCCATCTTGATACATATTTCAAAACTTGGGAAATATTGTTGAAAAGGATGGTAGTTTTTGGTTTTCTCCATGGTATAAGTTTTTGTAGGTGATCTGTTGTAGGAGGATAACAATGGTAATGGTGTGGATGGTGGTGGAGGTTGTGGGTACGAGGAGGGAAAGCTAAAGTTAGACATGGATGGAGGAACAACCTGGATGGCCTCTTCAACCTCTCATTTAATGTTCATCAGGAGATGCCCTCAGTTTCACCAGGGGGTACTGTCATACTGATACCTAACTCAGTCTAGCCTCAGCATCTAACATCAGCAAAATCAATCTAAACCTCAGGCCTAATATAATTTCCAAGGAACTTAAAACTCAGGGCTCAAGAGACTGATATCAATATGTCTCCAGTAACTATATACCCCAGGATCTTCATGCACTACATATCTATATATAGTCTAACCTCATAAATTATGCAGATAGAATCCATAGGCTTGCACATACTTAATCTCCCAGGTCTGCACATACTCAAACCTTATTATCTCTGTCTAACCCATACTCTGTAATGGTTTATCCTTTGGGAATTCTTATATAAATCCTCTTGTAGATTGTATTACATACTCTCTCTACTTATTACATAGTTTCATGACCTCCATGTACACTGTACATTGTTCAATTGTAATCTCAATACTTAGAAAGGCCAGACTTGTAACATTGCCCCAACTTTGAAGCATTCTAACATAATGTAGTAGCATACATGATCAGACCTCTCTTTTAAATAGGCTATTCTCTTGCCTTTACACATTTAGTTTGAGCCACAATCACTTGTACCTCTGTTGTAGTTCCACACTCTTTTATATTTAAACTGGCCTCCTCCTCCTTTTTCCCAATTGTTCCCCAAGAAATAAGTCTACTAATTCTTACTAGGAATCCATCCCACCAAGTTTCATCAGCACCTTATCTTCAATTCAGTCCTACTCTTCTCCTTTTAGCATCTTCTAGTACCCTTGCCCCCAAGCCAACTGTGAGTAGAGTCCTCTTTGTGCCAAGCCCTCCTTGCATGTCAGCAGCCCTCATGACCGTGGTGGTGATGTATTATTGGTCTATCTTCAGAACATTGGGAATGATAAGCAGGAGAACAATTATATAATATGAGTTTTCTTTTATTTTTGTTCATTCAGTAGGTCTCTGGCCTTACTCACCTGGATTCTGTTTTCCAAGGAATTCAATCTCCAGTACAGGTGAAATGTGATAGCTCACACCCAGAGCAAAACTTTTGATTTGGACTTCACTAGTGGACACCCTAGGAGTATTGACCAAAAGCTTCCTATTTAAAGGAAATGTGCATGCAACTTTTCAAATCCAGCATTGCTTGCACTTTTCTCAGAGACCCCAAGCAGCAGTAATAGGCACAAATCTTTTGTTTTGAAAAATGCAGAAGAAGAAGATGAAAACATACACCACAGAAATCTGCATGTCACTTGCTAGCAAGTGCCATCAAAGAACTCTTTCCAAATGTATGGCCAAGCTCAGGTCAAGCCCCTACCAAGCTTGGGAAAAAATTTATCAACGCTCCAATGCACAGTCACTGACTGTGCACAATGCATAGTAACTGTGCACAATGCACAGTAATGGTGCAGTGACTATGAAAATTGCATAGTGACTGTGCATAATGCACAGTTACTGTGCACAATGCACGGCAACTGTGCACAAGGCACAGCAGCTGTTCGAAATGCACAGAAACTGTGCACAATGCACAGAAACTGTGCACAATGCACAGAAACTGTGCACAATGCACAGAAACTGTGCACAATGCACAGAAACTGTGCACAATGCACAGAAACTGTGCACAAGGCACAGCAGCTGTGCAAAATGCACAGCAACTGTGCACAATGCACAGCAATTGTGCACAATGAACAGCAACTGTGCACAATGAACAGCAACTGTGCAGAATGCAGAGCAACTGTGCAGAATGCACAGCAACTTAGCAGAATGCACAGAAACTGTGCAGAATGCACAGCAACTGTGCAGCATGCACAGAAACTGTGCAGAATGCACAGCAACTGTGCAGAATACACAGCAACTGTGCAGAATGCAAAGCAACTGTGCAGAATGCACAGCAACTGTGAAGCATGCACAGCAACTGTGCAGCATGCACAGCAACTGTGCAGCATGCACAGCAACTGTGCAGCATGCACAGCAACTGTGCAGCATGCACAGCAACTGTGCAGCATGCACAGAAACTGTGCAGCATGCACAGCAACTGTGCAGCATGCACAGCAACTGTGCAGCATGCACAGCAACTGTGCAGCATGCACAGCAACTGTGCAGCATGCACAGCAACTGTGCAGCATGCACAGCAACTGTGCAGCATGCACAGCAACTGTGCAGCATGCACAGCAACTGTGCAGCATGCACAGCAACTGTGCAGAATGCACAGCAACTGTGCAGAATGCACAGCAACTGTGCAGAATGCACAGCAACTGTGCAGAATGCAGAGCAACTGTGCAGAATGCACAGCAACTGTGCAGAATGCTGTCACACCTCGCACTTAGGAATTATTGTCTTCATCACTTTGACATGTCCTCTCCTCAGTACCATGTACTTCAGTCTATAAGCGCAACACAAATAAAGCATAACATCAATGGTGCAATCCGCTACTTCCTCTGGCTTGCGTCGACCTTCCAATCTTGGCGACCAACTCAGTATATACTTGCCAACTTCGCGGTTAACTCCATACCGGTCGGCCATCCATTATGAGATCCAATCTTCTTCCCTGGCTAATCAACAGCCTCGGACTTCCTTCTTTGGTCACGCACTGTTTGTTAGTTTGCATCTACGTCTAACTAAGCCATCATTACTGTAAAGTTTGCAATTGGACTTGTCCCTACCCTGCATACACTATTACTTCTCATTTGCTCCTGTCCAATTCATCATACAATTGTACGCTCAGATTCTATTGTCTTGCACTTACACCATGACCTCGGAAATGATTGTGTTGAGTCAGAGGTGTCAGACTTCTGACTAATGTCACACCATTCAGAAGCGGACACGACCTCAGATGTCACTTTCACTCTATTGTCACAGCGTGGGCTATTTCTGTCTCGCCGTGTGAACAGTTACTGGACTACAGCTGTATCTGAACTTTCACACTCACACAACAAAACTTTCACACTGTCACGTTGTTCACTCTATTTCTTCTCTGTTCATGCTATTTCTTTTCACATTTTCACTTCTTTTCATTCTTGTTCCTCCTCATCTTTTTCTTATTTTACTCTCTTGGGTTCCATTCTCTTTTCAATCTCAATCTCCGTCAACCTCTTCCTATAAATAAACCTCAATCTCATCAGTCATCCTCATCTCAAAATAAAACCTCAATCTCTCTCCACGAACCAACATCAATCACTTGTCTCATACTCATTCACAATTGGTTTACAGCTCCTCGTACTTGACCTTGATCATATTTCAAGATCCGCCAACTCTCAGTCTTCCACCTCAACTCAATACTCTGTCTCTAACTGGTGAGATTGGTCTGGCTATTTTTAAACTCTGTCTATTTCTCAATTGTAATCATGTGTTGTGTTTAGCTCCCAGCCTTCAAATCCTCTCAATCTCCTGAAACCCACTCCACCATGTTCTCTTCTCCGTCAGTCTTGCTAAAATAGTCAAGGACATCTATCCATTGTGTTGGTATTTATAATTGGCTGTTTCCATCATTCTTGTGTCAGATGTATATCTCAAGTGCTGTTTTATTTTAGTTTTCTGGCTTGATATTAATTCATAAATCACAAATTATACGCTTAAAAGCAGAACGCTCCGCCGAGGCCAGCAAGACTAAGAACCATGGCGTCAGGATTGGGATTTTCATCAGACTCATTTTGACAGGCTATGCTCAAGACGGCCCTTGAAACTACCCCTCTACTGACGGAAGAGAACTATGGCATCTGGATGGATAAGATGAAGGCGTTTCTCAAACTCAGGGGAGTACTCAAGACTCTAGAATCGGCATTGGGAGATCTCTCATCTCAAGACAACGATGAGATACAACTTCTTCTCATATCCAAGGTAGACTCCATCACCCATAACAACGTCATCAATGCTTCAAACATTAATTCATCCAAGGAAATATGGACGGCTATTAAAGAAAGGTTTTCTTCTTCCCAAGCTTTGAATTGAGCTAGAATCTTCAACAACTTTCTACATCTTAACTTCAAAGAAGACAAGATTCTAAAGTTTGTCAAGGACACCAAAAAGGCTATCAATAAAATGATTGACATAGGTATAGAAGTACCGGATGAAATTCTTGCTTACCTCACAATGTTCAAATTTCCGCCCAATCTTCAGGATCTTAAGCGGCAACTTATGCACTTGGACAAGAAGATAACTGTCAAATTTGTGTGTAATCATTTAGTTCAATTCAACAACAAAGTTATGGCAGAAATTTCTGAGAAAAGCAACACACAAGGCTTGACAGAAACCGCTCTGGCTACGATGAAAACCAAGACCAAGAACAATCTTTCAAGCCGATGTATTGAAGTATATCATAATCCAAAACAAGACAGAAATCACTCCAAAGCTGACTGTTACCACATGCATCCTGAGAAAGCTCCCGAGTGGTGGAGAAAGAATCAGAGTAAATGGTGTCAGCCTGCTACTTAGCCCAGAGCAACCTGACAAAGCAACAACAATAATAATATTAACAACATTAAAAGGAACAAAGATAAATGAATAAATAAAATGAAGGAGTAGGAAATCCATGAATATTATTGCAGAAATGGATTCCCCACCCAAAATAAGGTAGGGTCACTCACTGACCCCACCCTTGAATTCTTACTCCTTATATTTTTTAATTAATTTAATACAAAATGGTAAATGACCACGGCACCAGTATGGCACCTTTTAGCCATTTTAATATTTCACATGATATGTCATGTATAGGTTTCACACCTAAATTTCAGTCGAAATCCAGGTGTTGTGTGTAGTTTAGGAGTTACACGGGAAATTGTGTTTTGTCACAATTCCCGCACGCAGCCCTGCGTCCCTACAGCGCTGGTCTCCTGCGTACGCAAACTCCCCCACGCAGCCCCGCGTCCCTACAGCGTTGGACTCCCGCGTACGCCAACTCCCGCACGCAGCCCCGCGTCCCTACAGCGCTGGACTCCCGCGCAACTGAATTCCCGCGCAGGTAATCCCGTGACCTAGTCACGCGCGCAGCGGTACAGTCCCCCGCGCGCATCTGAGCAGCGGATCAGTCCCCGCGCGCATTTGAATGGACTGATCCCCGCGCCTCCTATGACATCCAGGTACCGCTTAGAGAAGCTACAATATAGTAGGATCTACACTACATATGTAAAGCTACCACACGAGCATAGATTATGGTTCATAAACCTTAAAAATCAATTAAAATTAGTTAGTAACTAATTTTTAGTATTTTTTATTAATTAAATAAAGATCCAGACTCACCACGAAATAAGTTGATCAGAATCTTCAAAGACCACGAAACTACATAAGGAGTGGTCGTAAAAATTATTAAAAATTACATACAGGATCAGCAGAGGATGGAAAATCAATAAACATCCACGTCTGCTCACTTTGGACCAGTACTTACTGTACAAATTGAGGATCAGTGCAGGATCAGCAAAATGACTAATCTATTGATTAACAGATCCTGCAGCTAAAAAGGAGCTGTTCCTTGACAGATCTAAGGCCAGCAGGCTAACAGCACCTTGAAGACGGGCCAATCTTGCCCTGATTGCCACCTTAGCCTCAGCCCATGGCTAGTACCCCTCCTAGAGGTCCTCAAGCACCCAAAAAGAATATTTAAACAGGCTCTTTTTGCCCTTCTGTTTCCAATAAGTTAATCAGTTATCAGGAATTATTTATTATCAATCAGACACGGTGTCATTGTTAATCAAGTGCTTATATGAAGATAAGCAAGTGATTTATGACTTAGTCTGTAGTAGTATTATTTACCTTTATTAACCAATCAACCATTGAAGTTTAGTCAAGCAATAAACCCCATCTGCTCTGAAACCCTTCCAATTATTCCAGGATTTTCGTGGTAAAGCGCTCAGAGTGAGTGTTTCCCTTCCTGTCTAGGCCACTTGTGCTGTTAAGCCCGGCCATTAGTGGAATAAGTCCTTTCTAAGGCACCCATATTTATTCCAAGGTTCTTAAACTGCCTAAGGAGGCCCCTTGAAGAGAGGTTGCTAGTCTGTAAAGATCCCCAGTAGTATAATACTGTGGCCCCTCTTTTTATATTATATTTAAAATATTTATAACCAAACCAAATAAACCTTGCAATTGCTCTTACCATACCATTATTGGAGCTTTAAAGTGTATATTCTTTGGAATATTATTGCTCCAAGTTCTTTTATCACTCTCTGTAGCTAAAGGACTGCAAGGTTCCTGGTATCAGAGAGCTGACAAATGGAAAGAAAGACAAAATAAAAATCTGGACGCTGCGCATTTTCACCCATTTGTTACCAGGTGGATAGATTCCAAGATCGGAGCCAACAGAAACATACTCATTGACAGTGGAGCAACATCACACATCTTCAATGACAAAAGATTTTTTACGACGCTTGAACCTTACACCGGAGAACACATCACCACAGGGAAGGCGGGTGCCAACTTACCTATTAGAGGTCTAGGAACTGTTAAGATGAAATGGAAGAATCATACCCTCATTCTCTCAGACTGCCTATTCCTCCCGGACATAGTAGTCAACCTACTCAGCCCTGGAAAGCTTCTTGACCAAGGATGTAATCTCAATGCCAAATCTGGACAATTTGAAGTCAAAAGAGACAAGAAGATGGTCTGTCAAGGTTCGATTTTGAATAATCTTTTTGTTCTCACACACCGGTCAAGATTGGCAAGGAGGAGTGTTACTGGACAAAACTGGATGAGTTGAGAACTCTGAAGGATCTTCATCTCTCATATGGACACGCTTCTATTGGCCGACTCTCTAAACTCCCGGGGATAACAGTTTCACAATCTCAGAAGAATGCATTCGAGTGCAAAGACTGTCTCATCTGCAAAATAAGTAAATCCCCTTTCAAATCTGTCTCATCATCCGCTACAAAACCTTTTGAGAGGATTCATCTTGATATTGTGGGTCCAATCAATCCAGAATCCCATAGGCATGAAAAATACATATTAACAATCGTGGAGAATTTCTCGGGCTACATCTTGGGCATTCCACTAACCCGTAAAGACAACACCACCCCAATGTTAATCGACATAATAGAAAAACAAAAGAATGCCTGTGGTTATTATCCTTTGATGATCTGTTCCGATGGAGGCACAGATTTCGTGAACAACAGGTTAGTAACATACTTCAAGGACAATTTTATCAACCATCTCATTGCTGAACCCTATCATCCCGAAAACAATGGCAGGGCTGAAAGGGCCAATCGTACCATCTTTGAGAGTGTGAGATCCACTCTAAGCTCAGCAAAACTCCCTCGGAAGTACTGGTTGGAAGTCCTCAAATCCTGCTGCTTAAGCTTAAATCAAATCCCAAGAAATCAAGATGACCTCCTCACCCCGTGGGAACTGACCAAAGCAAAGAAAATACCTTCCAATTATCTGCAACCCATTGGTGTCTCCACAATTGTTCTGAATCAAAGGAGATCAAAAGGAGAAAAGTTCAATCCCAAAGGACGAGAAGGAAAACTATTGGGTAATAATCTGGAACTCTTATCCTATCGAATCCTTATGCCCGAGGGGCAAATAGTTATGTCTAAACATGTTTGGTTTTTAAAACAATCGGTGAACGATCTAGGAACCAAATCAACCACTGATCTCGACTTCTGTCTGATCGAGCCCAACAAAGATTGATATCCCAAGACCAACAAGAACACAGCAAAAAAAAAGCAACAGATTGTTTTAATTACAGGGATCCGCTGGCAGCAGTAGATACGTCAGACAAAGAAGAACTAAATTCCGGCGGGGAAAGTTTGAGAGACTCATTGTCAGACCCCTCTGAATCTGTTGACTCTACTTTTAATCCAAAATTGATTGAAGTCATTGAAGAGCCTGTAAGTACAAGAAGAATTCTGCGTGATTGATTGAATGTTAGACCCCCTCAACGTTATGAATTTCACCATTACTTCCAGCCAAAGACATTCAATTAGGCACGTCAATGTGTGGAACACTTCAAGTGGGGGGGGGGCGATCAAAAAGGAAATTGATCAATGCGAGTTACTTGAAGTATGGGAGGATTACAAGGGAGAAACTCCACTAAATCCGCTAGATACAATGTGGATATTCAAAATAAAAGAAAACTCTCACAATGACGCCATCATACATAAAGCCCGGATCTGTGTAAAAGGATTCAACCAGGTTCATGGTTTGGATTTTGACAAAACATTTGCACCTACTGGTAAGATTGCCTCTTTGAGAGCTATTCTCCTGTTAGCCTTGAAGAAAAAGTTGAAAATCCAACAATATGACGTTAAAGCGGCTTTTCTTCATGCGCCGATAGAAGAGGAGGTGATCATCAGAACACCTCAAGGATGTCAACGCAAGTACAAATTCCTGAGACTAAAGAAGAGTCTGTATGGACTCAAACAGTCCCCAAAGAACTGGTACGGCACTCTCACAGACTGGATCAAATTGGTTGGATTCCAAGAATTGGATAGCAATCCCTGTCTGTACAAATCTGAAGACAATAAGTCTTTTCTTTTTTTTCACGTAGACAACCTAATTCTAGTAGGTGAAGGGAACAACTTCAATGACAAGTTCAACTCCAGGTTAAAAGACTCACAAGCTCATGAACCGGACACAATTCTTGGAATGAGATTCAAACAAACAGCAACTAGCATTCTCTTGAGCCAACCTAAACACATTGAAAATGGTCTAGAAGAACTTGGGCTGCTCAAATCCAGACCATGCTCTACCCCAATGACTCCGCATTTCCAACTGTGCAAAGCGACCAACAAGGACTTTGAAGAATTAAAAAAGCTAAATATCAAATACAAGTCTGCAATTGGACTCCTCAATTACATTGCGAGTCAAACTCGACCGGAACTCAGCTATTCAGTTTCAAGCTTGGCCCGATTTCAAAACAAACCAGGATTGTCGCATTGGAAGGAACTCAAGCAAACATGGCAGTACCTCACGAAAACTAAACCTCACCTACAATGAATCAAAAGAACCGTTAGAATGATACAGTAACCCATCATGGGGAGAGGATCCCACCAGTCGGAAATCTCAATCAGGGTATCTATGCCTGTTGTTTGGTTCTCCTCTCTCCTGGAATAGCTATAAACAAAGAAATATCACCTACTCTTCCACCAAAGCTGAACTCAACCCACCGCTGGATTCTTTTCTAGAGGGAAAATGGCTTTGCCATTTTTTGGAAGAAGTATTTCAACAAAATCTCCAATCATTGAAACACATGATTGATAATAAAGGTCTTGACGATAAATTAAAAAAATTTGGATCCAACGCCAAAACCAGACACATGAATCTGAAGACAAAGGGACTTTGACAAGAGCTCAAGGAAGGATCACTTAGGATTTGACTTATAGACACCACCATGATGCTTGCCAACCCTCTGACCAAGGCAGTAAACAAAAAACAACTTAAGAAGTTTACTGACCTTGTATTTGGAGAAGAATAAGACAAAATCTCCAGTTAAGGGGGGTGTTGAGTCAGAGGTGTCAGACTTCTGACTAATGTCACACCATTCAGAAGCGGACATGACCTCAGATGTCACTTTCACTCTATTGTCACAGCGTGGGCTATGTCTGTCTTGTCGTGTGAACAGTTACTGGACTACAGCGGTATCTGAACTTTCAAACTCACACAACAAAACTTTCACACTGTCACGTCGTTCACTCTATTTCTTTTCTGTTCATGCTATTTCTTTTCACATTGTCACTTCTTTTCATTCTTGTTCCTCCTCATCTTTTTCTTCTCTTACTCTCTCGGGTTCCATTCTCTTTTCAATCTCAATCTCAGTCAACCTCTTCCTATAAATAAACCTCAATCTCATCAGTCATCCTCATCTCAAAATAAAACCTCAATCTCTCTCCACAAACCAACATCAATCACTTGTCTCATACTCATTCACAATTGGTTTACAGCTCCTCGTAATCGACCTTGATCATATTTCAAGATCCGCCAACTCTAAGTCTTCCACCTCAACTCAATACTCTGTCTCTAACTGGTGAGATTGGTCTGGCTATTTTTAAACTCTGTCTATTTCTCAATTGTAATCATGTATTTTGTTTAGCTCTCAGCCTTCAAATCCTCTCAATCTCCTGAAACCCACTCCACCATGTTCTCTTCTCCTTCAGTATTGCTAAAATAGTCAAGGATGTCTATCCATTGTGTTGGTATTTATCATTGGCTGTTTCCATCATTCTTGTGTCAGACGTATATCTCAAGTGCTGTTTTCTTTTAGTTTGCTGGCTTGATATTAATTCATAAATCACAGATTATAGATTGTACTACTGCTTCATTTCCTATCCCGTTGCTGTCATTCATTGCTTCACCGCCTTCAACTGTAGTTAGCTCACCACCTGGTTGTATCTAGTCACTTTGGATTACCTTATAAGGGCTACCGCCTTTCCTGATGATTGTCTCCTCAGTTAGTTAATTTCATACATTCTTGCATTTTGCTACAACCTAGTTATCACATTGGACTCAGGTTGAGTTTCCCTCTTTGGAAAAAATTCCATTCCTATCACCGTTTGTTGAGTGGCATAACTAAGTTTGCACTTCGCAACTGAGCCTTGCTATTTGCACTTGCCCTTGCACTCAGCATTCCTCTGCGCTCACAATTATCTAAGAATTGCCCTATAGTACGTGGGGTGGTCGTTTGACATTAAATTAACTAACTCAACTCATCTATTGTAGCTTGCCAACCTATAGTAGACTTCTTTTTCTCAATGTCATGTACTCGCTCAACAGGGAACGCTTCCCTTGCCCCTTACAATGATGATATCCATTGGGTAGGGAGAACCAGCGTCCCTCGGGCCCAACAACCCTTAGATCCCGTTCCTCCTTCTAAATTGCCATCTGTTGAACCCCTTGATGATCCTTGGACTCCTCCACGGGATGTTCCGACGGACCCTCTTGCGGAGTTTGCTGATTTTAACAATTCTTCCGATGAAACCTCAACTCGTGGTAGACCAGGGTTTTGCACTACTGCTCCCAAGCCCAATGCTTTGACCCTGCTTTGTGTTTGATTTCTGAAAGAAGTTTGAATGGATTAAGAATCAAGAGGGCTTAATCAAGAAAGACATCAGTTGAGAATAAAACACAAACACAGATCTTGAAGACAAATGATAAAGAAAAAGAAAGTTTGAAGAAGCACAACAGACATCGAGCAACAGTGGAAGATTGAGAGCTTGACCAATTCGTGAGTGTATGAAGCTGAGATGGGGAGGCGGAGACAATGATGAAGAACTTGAAAGAGATGGATGTTGTGAGTAGAAGCCTAGGTGAGATAATTGGTAGGTGAGGCGGGTCAAGATCTTACCAGTCAGAACTTGGCAAGTTGGTGTGTTTGGTCAAGGCATATGATGAAAGGTAGGCAGTCAAATGGAAATCAAGAAGAAACTGGGAAAGAAAGGGAAGAGTGAGAATGGCGAGACGAGAGTGCTGAAGGATGAAGGAAAGAGTTGAGTTGACGAGGTTGAGGCTGTGAATGAAGGAAAGAGTTCAGTCAAGAGGGTGAGACAAGGGTGAACCGGCGGGAAGCCTCGCAATTGCTTTGGTGTGGTTGTCGAGAAGAACATGAGAACAAGTAGATTGAGAGAAACGGATGTGAAATATTGAAGTTGACAGGTGACAGCGGTCAGAGACCCGCAGATGTGACATTAGACCAATGACTCTTGACATGGGGCAGAGGTCAGAACATGGACAGCTCGAGGACAGGAACATAAAGAAATGACAGTAAAGAAAGAAAAAGGAAAGAAAGAAAAAGAAAAAGGAATAACAAGAAGGAAAATGGAGAGGTTTGAAGTGATTTATTCAACACCCCCCGTGACTGGTAAGACTAAAGCCGGATTGGAGAAGGAGGGATTTATGAGGTGAAGGAGAGAGATAAGAGAGTTAAGAGGAAGGGCTTTGGTGAGGCCATTGGCTTTCATGTTGGTAGCGGAGATGAGTTCAATAGATAGATTTTCGAGTTTCAATTATTCTCAAAGAGCTTTTGTTTTTATATCTATGTGGCGGGTTTTAGAATTGCAGCCAAATTTCTTGAGCTTGTCATCGAGGCCTTTATTGTTGATAAGGTGCTTGCTGGGTGCGATTTTTGATTTCCAAAGTTCAGCCACGAGTCCTCTCATCCGGATAGCTTCAAGAAATGAATCAACAAGAGGATTGAGTTCGGCTTTGGTGGTCGAGTGAGTGACATTTTGTTGACGGTAGCTGCTCCAGGAAATGAGCAAATTAAAGAGAAGAGAGAGATGACCGGATTGAGATCGCCTGGTCTCCAAGTCATTGCTCCAGGTGGCATTGCTGTAGCACTGAATCTGAAGATTGGTGTGGTTGACTTGTAGAGTGAGCTTGAGATGCTTCGTGGCTTTTAGATATTTCCAGCACCTTTTAACTTCTCTCCAATGCTGAATTCCGGGTTTTTTGCAGAACCAGGCCAGACCCGGGACGGCAAAACTGAGATTGGGTTGAGTTAAAAAGGCTATGTAGTTCATTAAGAAGACGGCGGAGCAATAATTAATATTTAATGCTTTGAACTCTTTGTGTTCTTCGTTGCTAGCGGTGGTCAGATTGATGTTTGCAGTTAAAGGAATAGAGGCCGTTTTGCAGTCGAGCATATTCAACTCTTCCAGTCCATGCTCTATATGTTTAGGTTGAGATAGTAAAATTTTATCGTTAGATCGTTCGTATTTCATTCCAAGAATTGTGTTAGGTTTGTGGTGATTTGAATTGGGAAATCAAGCTAGGAATTTCTCAAGGAAGTTGTCCCCAAGGCCGACCAAGATAAGGTCGTCTACGTGAAAGAACAGGACAGAATTTGAAGTTGAGTGAATGTACAGGCAAGGGTCAGAGATAGATTTGTGAAATCCTTGCTCTCAAATCCACAACGTGAGAGTGAGGAACCAGTTGGCAGGATCTTGTCTTAATCCGTAAAGCAATTTTCGAAGAATAAGGTATTTTGATTTGCGGTTTGAGCCTTTTGGTCTTTTGCTGATTACTTTATCGGATAGCGGCGCGTGAAGGAAAGCGCTCTTTACATCTAATTGAGAGATAGGGAGAGAATGGTACAACCAAAACAGAAGAGCAATGCAAAGAGATGCGGCTTTACCAGTGGGTGAGAAGGTATCTTGGAAATCAATACCGTAAATCTGATCAAAGCCCTGAACGCAGAGTCTACTTTTGTAGACCAAGGGGTCTCCATGGCAGTTGTCCTTGAGGCAATATACCCATGTAGTGTTGAGAGGATTCACTGGATCAGGACCCTCGTAATCTTCCCATACACCAAGTGACTTGATGCTGTCCAATTCAACATCCATGGAGATTTCCCATTTAGAGAAGTCAGAGCACGTTTTGGCCTGTTTGTAGGTTCTGGGAACGTAGTATTGGTGGTAGCCGTATCTTAGAGGAGGGTTCAAACTCAATCGGTCGCGAAGAGAATATTTGGGAACTAGTTGTTGAGCAAGTTTGTCAGAGGAAGTAGATTCGGAGTCGGAAGATGTTTTGTCGGGTTGGTTGGGAGACAGAATTTGAGAAGGAGAAAGGTCATTTGAAGGAGAAGCAGGTTGCGTGGCGGGGACAGAAGGAATCAAGGAAGAAGGAATCTTTGGAACTTCAAAGAGATTGTCATCCAGTTTGACTGTCAGATGGTCTTTGACAGCTGCGGAGTTCGGGAAAACCTGGGAAGAATTTTCAGTTTTAAGAAAAAGGACATGTTTAGAAGAAGTGATAGAACCATCAGGTTTAAGAATTTGAAATGACAGGAAATTTGGGTTGTAACCAACAAGGATTCCAGGGAGCCCGCGATCCTTGAATTTCTCGCCACAATTAATTCTGTTATCAAGGTAGACAAGCTTAGATCCTATAGGATGGAAGTAATCATTAGGTAGAGTTTTATCCGTGAAGAGAAAATAGGGAGAAGGACAATTGGACGTTTTGGGAATTTGATTTAGAGAGAGACAGGCGGCCTTTTCTACTTCAGCCCATAGATCAAGAGGAAGATTAGAGCTTCGGAGAATGGCTCTCATAGATTCGGTAAGAGACCGATTGGCTCGTTTGACCTTCCTGTTGTGTTCGTGGTGATAGGGTTCCAAGATTAAATGTTGAATTGAGTTGGTGTTAAAGAAATTTTTGAGTTTGGAGGAGGTAAATTCTCCGCCGCCGTCAATGCAGATGGTTGCAGGAAAACAATTGCGTTTCTGCCTTTTGTGGTTAAGGATTACCTTCAGCTGTTGGCAGGCGTCAGACTTATATTGAAGAGGAATAGCAGAAATATAACAAGAGAAGTTGTTGACAACGGTCATAATGTAGTTCATGTCGTTACGAGAAGGTGGGGATATGGGACCTATCAAGTCGATGTGGATTTGTTTGAACGGTTTTGAAGCGAGTCTCAAAGTGTTTTTGAACGAGGTTTTTGCAATTTTGGAGTAAACGCAATCTTCACACTGAAATTCGGAGAGAGCTTTACAACTTAGAGAGGGAAAAAGATTCTTGAGTCGAGGAGGACTAGCATGCCCAAACAATTGATGAAGGGATTTGATGCAAGAGAGGTCCGAGTTTGGTAGTGAGAGGTGACAGAATTTTGAATTGTGACCAATTCGAGAGGGTGGATTGAGAAGAAACAGATTTTCTTGAATGAAGCCAGAAAAAGCTTGCTTAGATCTGGCGTAGAGGACAAATTGATTTTTATAGGAAGAAAGAGAGCAGTTTTTGGAGGAAATGAGTTCGCCGGGACTGATTAGGTTTACCACAAGGTCGGGGACATAGAGGCAATTGTTGAGAGTGACGGAAGAGCCTTTCCAAGACAGCTGGACAACACCTTTACCCTTAATAGGAAGTCTGGCTCCTTCTTTTCCGGTGTTAATAAAATCTTTGGAGATCTGATCGTCTAACTGGGTGAAGAAAAGTTTAGAGTTGAACA
The DNA here is from genome assembly GCA_025617555.3 of Puccinia polysora. Classification (NCBI taxonomy): domain Eukaryota; kingdom Fungi; phylum Basidiomycota; class Pucciniomycetes; order Pucciniales; family Pucciniaceae; genus Puccinia; species Puccinia polysora. The sequence continues at coordinate 6,328,759 of CM062635.1, forward strand.
TATGACTGGAGGCGCCCAAGTCCATGATGATGCGATTAGCCGGATTTATTTCTTTGATCCACGTGGTAATGAGGGCCAAGTAATGGGCAACTTCTTTGGACTTGGATTGAGAGTTGAGTTGAGCTCTCCACTGGATCTGAGATTCTTTCCACCAGTTGGGTGCTAGATGCTCGTGTAAATGCCAGCATTTGTTTTCAGGATGATCCGGGGATTGTGGATTGTGATAACCCTTTCGGCATCTGAATTCAACAGGTACAGGTCTCTTGGCAGGTTTGGAGGACAGAAGAGCGGTGTCTTTGAGCTTGGGTTCCTTGTGTTTAACCTTAGACTCATTATCTAGCTGAGTGAGATGATTAATGACGAGATCCATGGTAACATATTTGTCCGAGTGCATTATTTGTTGGCGTAGAGGATGCAGAGATGGTGGGAATTTGAAGAGAATGAGGTAGGCGAGGATATCGTCTGGAAGGTCAATGCCCACGTTGACCATTTTCTTGAGAGATACTTTTGTCTCAGTGATGAAGAGATTGATAGCCTCGGGTTTGAACTGTTGGTAGAGAAATTTGTTAAAGATTTGGGCTTGATTGGCGGTTTGCGAGGAAGCGAAACGCTCTTTAATTGTTTTCCAGAGAAGTCGAGCAGAAGAAATGTTTGCCGGATCGACCACGTTGTTGTGAGTTATAGAATCTATTCGGGAAAGCAGAATTACTCGAGTTTCCATATCATCGACAGGACTCAGACTTTTTGAATCATCTTCCAGTGCCTCCTTGATGCCTTTAAGTTTGAGAAGCATGGACATCTTGTCCTTCCAAATTGAATAGTTTTCGTCGGTGAGGATTGGTATGGCTTCAAGGGCGGCTTTGAGGATGATTTGTCGATACCCATCGTTGCTGGATCCCTCCATTGTTTTGATTAGATTCGTCAGATGGAACTTTGGCTTTTAACCGTGTTTGATTTCTGAAAGAAGTTTGAATGGATTAAGAATCAAGAGGGCTGAATCAAGAAAGACATCAGTTGAGAATAAAACACAAACACAGATCTTGAAGACAAATGATAAAGAAAAAGAAAGTTTGAAGAAGCACAACAGACATCGAGCAACAGTGGAAGATTGAGAGCTTGACCAATTCGTGAGTGTATGAAGCTGAGACGGGGAGGCGGAGACAATGATGAAGAACTTGAAAGAGATGGATGTCGTGAGTAGAAGCCTAGGTGAGATAATTGGTAGGTGAGGCGGGTCAAGATCTTACCAGTCAGAACTTGGCAAGTTGGTGTGTTTGGTCAAGGCATATGATGAAAGGTAGGCAGTCAAATGGAAATCAAGAAGAAACTGGGAAAGAAAGGGAAGAGTGAGAATGGCGAGACAAGACTGCTGAAGGATGAAGGAAAGAGTTGAGTCAACAAGGTTGAGGCTGTGAATGAAGGAAAGAGTTCAGTCGAGAGGGTGAGACAAGGGTGAACTGGCGGGAAGCCTTGCGATTTCTTTGGTGTGGTTGTCAAGAAGACCATGAGAAAAAGTAGATTGAGAGAAACAGATGTGAAATATTGAAGTTGACAGGTGACAGCGGTCAGAGACCCGCGGATGTGACATTAGACCAATGACTCTTGACATGGGACAGAGGTCAGAACATGGACAGCTCAAGGACAGGAACATAAAGAAATGACAGTAAAGAAAGAAAAAGGAAAGAAAGAAAAAGAAAAAGGAATAACAAGAAGGAAAATGGAGAGGTTTGCAGTGATTTATTCAACACTTTGGACATTGATCCAGGCCCTCACTCATGGTGCCCAGCAAACTAGTCCGAGTACTCCTAGCTTTTGCACTCCGGGCATGAAACAACCCAATCAATTTACGGGAGAACACCCTCATAAGCTTAGATCCTACCTACAGTCTTGTAAAATCATCTTTTCAAACAACTCCAACAATTTCCCTTCCGATAGGCATAAAGTTATGTATGCTTCATCCTTCTTAGGAGGTAGAGCCTCGCAGTGGTTTGAACCGTACCTCAAACTTTTGTCCAGCAACAGTCCCACATGTATTCTCAACAACTGGGAAAGGTTCAAGCAACAACTGTTCACCCTGTTCGACGACCCCAATGAAGTTCAAAAAGCCAAATACAAACTTAATAGTTCAGTTTAGAAGGAAAATAGTAGAGCTTCTGTTTATATTTCTCATTTTCAAACCTTGAAGTCTTGCATCCAGTGGAACAAGGACGCTCTTCTATTCCTTTTCCAAAAGGGTCAACCGGCACGCTTAATCGAACAGCTTGCAGTTGGGGGTCAAAAGACAACCTTGCTTCAGAAGCTAATCGATTGAGTGATCTAGCTTGATAATGGCTATCACAACAAGAATCTCTCTTGGCAAAACAACCATGGACCGTCCAACTTGGCTCCAAGGGTGGACAACTCCTTGAAGCAAAACAAGAGGAACCCAAAACCATCCCAAAAAACCCCGACTTCAAACTCCAACTCAAAAGGGAAAACCGTCACCAAAACTCCGAAGTTCTTGGACAAAGAAACCAGGATGCTATGGAACGAGGAACAGCTACAAAGGGAGAAGAATGGGCTGTGTATGTATTGTGGAGGAAAAAATTGATGTCAACAGTTGTGCAAAGTGGTTAGCGCGTGAAGCGGCTAAGCAGTCAAAAAATTAGCTTGTAGTTTTTCTGATACTCGCAAGGAAAACTACACATTATCTAAATCACCGCAAGGAAATCTTTGCACTTGCGAGTCACTAGGTGCTCCTAGTTTGAGATTTATCCTATTCCATTCCGACAACACCACTTATCAAGTCTTACTTGACTCTGGCGCTAATTTTTCCTTCATCAGTGAATCTTTTGCCACTTCCAAAAATCTTACGCGTTCCAAGAGAGATAAATTTCCTATCTATTTAGTATGTAGTGCAACTGAACCATCTTATTGGGTCTCCCAAAATGCAAAATGGATCTTTGCATTCTCCAATTTCCCCAGCTTCAAATGGCATTTATTTGTCTTGGCTATACCCAGAATTGATGATACGATTCTAGGCCATGATTTCCTAATTTACTGGAATCTGGATGTGAATTGGCAAGAAGGAGTAATTAACCTTTGAACCTTGCACCCCCAGAACGCTAATCTTTCCGTCAAACAGGAATTAAACAGCCTACCTGACACTGTCATTGAGTTGGATGACACTTTTCCACCAGGAGATTTGCAATATCCTGACCTCCATTCCCAAATTCCCTCTTCAGATTTAGGAGTTATCACTTACCTATCCAGCTTACCTCTTTCCTGTTCCTTCAAAGAGAAACAGACACCAACCAAACGGTGTATTTTGAGCTCCCTAATCCTCTTGCACCTCAAATCTGGTGCTCAAAGATGACAAGATTGAAGATTTAGAAATCATTCGAGAGTCTTTAACTTCAGTTTATCATGACTTTGCTGAAGTCTTCTCAGCTACAAGAGCAGATAAACTGCCTCCATCCCGTTCTTACAATCACAAGATCAAACTTACTGGCCCACCTCCAGCACCAGGACCAGTTTACTCTCTCTTGACACAAGAATCAATTGCGCTTCAAGACTACATTGGGGAAAATGTAGCAAAAGGATTTCTTTGACCAAGTAATTTGAACAACAGTTCACCTGTCCTATATGTTCCAAAAAAGGAAGGAGGACTTTGCCTTTGTGTTGACTACAGGAAACTGAACCAGGTAACCCGGAAGAATGCCTACCCAGTACCGCCTATGTCACATCTCCTCACCCTCTTCCATGGAGCTGCTTATTTCTCAAAGTTAGACCTTCAAGGTGCCTATAACCTAATTGGCATTATGAAAGTTCATGAGTATTTGACCACAATGAGAACCCTGTTTGGCAGTTATGAGTATAACTTCATGCCTTTTGGCCTCTGTAATGCTCCTTCCACTTTTCAACATTTTTTCACCACATTTTCTCCAATCTTGTCAGTAAATACCTTGTGGTATATCTAGATAAATTACTAGTCTACTCAAGGAACAATGAAGATCACATTGCACGTGTGCAAGAGGTGCTGCAGCAACTTTGCAAGAATGACCTGTTTGCGAAAGCCTCTAAGTGCAAATTCCATTCCTCTTCTCTTTGGTTTCGAGGTGTCGTAGTCTTGCAGCAAGGACTATTGATGGACCCAGCCAAAAGCAAACCCATATTGGACTGGCCCCCACCTTCTACCGTTAAATCCCTTCAAGTTTTCCTTGGTTTCAGTAATTTTTATAGGAGGCTTATTGAGCGTTACGCCAAGAAAACCATGAATCTTACTAACCTTCTTCAAAAATACACTCCTTTTGTTTTTACCAAACAAGCTGCTTCCAAGCTTGAAGCTCTGAAGAAAGCTATCACCACTGCTCTGATACTCACTCACTTCAACAAGCTAGCTTGCACTATTTTCAAAACAGCCGCAAGCAACTATGCAATTGCAGGAGTAATCTTGCAGTTCTCTTCCTCCACTTCTGTCTTTCACCCCGTAGCTTTCGAGTCTTGCAAGTTGCTTGCCGCAGAGCTTAACTATGAGATTCATGACAAGCAACTTCTTGCAATCTTTTATTGCTTAAAGAAATGGTGTTCATACCTTTTGAGCCTTAGGGAATCCTTTGAGGTTTTAACTGATCATAATTCTTTAAAATATTTCATGAGCTCAAAAGTCCTCACAGGTAGACAGGCACGATGGGCCAAATACCTCTCAGAGTTCCACTTTACAATCACGTACCGTCCTGGGAAACAAGCGGTAGTCCCTGATGCTTTATCACGTTGGGACAACATTTACCCAGGGGGGGGAGCACCTTTGCCAAAAACAACCCTGAAAACATTAGGACACTCTTCTCAACCCAATTTGCCCAACTCAAATCAATCATTTCTCACTTACAAGATTTGGCTTCCGAACTCCAACAAGCTCAACGCCACAACCCCAAGTGCATCAAACTTTGCAAGAATGTGAACTTATTAGATATTATTTACAGTATTGATGATAATGAATTCTTAGTCTATGATAATCATATAGTAGTACCAGATAATTCTTGCATTAAGTTAGATATCTTCAAGTCACGGCACAATTCTCCGCTCCCTGGTCATCATGGGAAGGATAAAACCTACCAATTGATTGCACAAGACTTCTACTGGCCTGGTATGACCAAAGAAGTAAAAGACTATGTTGGCGCGTGCTATGATTGCAATTGTAACAAGTCCTTGAAACACCAGCAGTATGGGCTGCTCCAGCCAATTCAAATTCCTCCTCGTCCTTGGAACTTGCTTTCTATGGATTTCATCTCTCAATTACCTTCTTCTAGTGGATATGATGCTATTCTAGTAGTAGTATATTTCTTCTTGAAGATATCTTTATTTCTGCGCAGTAATGTGACGGCCTCTTCAGAAGACTTAGCTAACTTGTTCATAGAATATGTATTTTTGAAACATGGTCTCCCTGATAATATAGTTAGTGATTGTGGATCTCTGTTTGTTTCAAGCTTCTGGACCTTGCTATGCCAACATTTGAAGATCACTCGCAATTTATCAAGGCGTACAACCCAGAAACGGATGGGAAAAACAAGCGAGTTAATCAGATTCTCAAAAAATATCTTTGAATGTATGTTGCCTATCAACAAGAGGACTGGTTGCAATGGCTCCCACCAGCCAAATTTGCCTCAAAAAACTCCACTCATTCCTCCACCAAACAGTTGCCCTTCCAAACTCTTTATGGTAGAAACCCAACTTTCTCTTCCCTTCACCTAGCACCTTCTAAACCTTCTACCAAGTACCTTGAACAAATTCAATCCCTTCAATTGCAACTTTGAACCAACCTTGAAGAAGCAAACCAGCGCTATAAGGAGCAAGCAGACCAATTTTGCACTACAGCTCCAACCTTCGCAGTAGGAGATCAAGTGTGGCTTGATGCTTGCAATTTTTGCAGCACTCTCCCAGCTTGCAAACTCTCCAAAAGAAAGCTTGGCCCCTTTAAAGTAGAATCAGTCATCTCCCCTGACGTCTTTAAACTTACTTTACCTGCAAAATGGAAAGGTATCCACCTGGTTTTTCATGTGTCTCTCCTAGATCCAGCTTGAGTCCTATACCCAGGCAAGACTCATTCCCCTCGAAAACTGGGCACTGTCCTCAATCATCAAGAGTGGGAAGTAAGCCACATTCTGGATTCCAGGTTACGCAAAGGAAAACTTCAATAACTGGTTGAGTGGTCTGGCTTCCAGTCCGACAAAGATCGCACCTCGTGGGAACCAGCCCATCACCTTTGCAACTCTCCAAATCTGATTTGAGATTTCCATGCGAGCTACCCTTTCAAACCTTGACAATCATGACTCCATTCCATCCAATCCCATTTCATTCCACATTCCATCCCATCCGATTCCATTTCATTCCACATTCCATCCCATCCAATTCCATTTCATTCCACATTCCATCCCATCCAATCCCATTCCATTCCACATTCCATCTCCTATAACCCCATTCCATTCCATATCATCATTCCATCAGTCAATTCCTTCATCTCACCATGTTATTCCCTCTTCTCATCCACCTCTCATTCCTACCAAAGAAAATCCCATTTCTTATACAAAAAAAAAAAAAGAGAAAATTTATTTATAATTTAAAAAAAAAAATTATTATAATAATAAATTAAAAAGTTTCTTTTACTTCTTTCTCTTCATCCTCCCAATTTGCAGTCAACTCCGCAACCATGGATCAAAAAGTATCCAGGTCTTCATCATTGATCAGCGTGGACATCCTTTGGAGAACCAGCACCTCTGTTACAATGTGCCTCTCGAATATTTCCTTGCACCTTGCAATTCAAGCTTGCTTTGGCCAAGCATTCCATCCACCTTCCTCCAAGAGCTCTTTGTACGCTCTCTTCCTTTGGCCTCCCAAAAAACCTTCTCCAATGTTGCCCATCAGTTGCCTCGCATCAGTTTTGACCGGTCCTACAACTTGCAATGGATCTGCTTTGCCTCAGCCCTCCATTCCATCCCTTCCATCTCCTCCATTCCCTTCTCCAAATTCTTCTCTTACAACCTCTTCTTCTTGCTCCGTTCCCTCTCTTTGTCCATTTCTGTCTTCTGCATCTCCCAATCCTCTTTCCGCTTTGTTCCTTTCTTCCTCCCTCACTTCCTTGGTTATGACCCCAACCAGTTCCACACCAGGCACTTCATCTTGCACCTTGGCATTCATCTGGGCCCCTGGAAGTTCAGTCGGCGGACCCCAATAAGGTGGTGGTGGCGGTGGTGTGTTCGTAGTGTATCTTTGTAAACGGGGAAAGACTAGAAAGACAAGTAAAATTTAGTTACTACTTTTATTATCACTAGTCAGTCCCAATCAGTACTCACCAGGAACTCCAGTACCCAAGTATTAAATCTCCGGCAACGGTGGTATCTTGTAGTTAACCCTCAGCGCGGACCTACGACTCTGCATTTCCCTCAATGAAACCGCGGGACCATCAACAGTCAACTCAATATTTATAGGTAAATTACATGCAACCTTGCGGAGACGGCATTGCTTGCACTTGCCTTGAAGGCCTTGGACCGCAGTACTGGGGACACATTTCTTGTTTCAACGGATACAGTTTTTGCAAGGGCAGGACAACAATGACAACATTTTATATAATTTATAAGTCTAACAAGTAATGAATTAAATAATACGTAAAGGGTATACAGTATTTATCAACAACTTGAAATCAATGGGAAAATTTATCTGAACACTCGCAGGAGCTTGCGTCTTTATACCCGGGCAACTGTCACGCCTCGCACTTAGGAATTATTGTCTTAATCACTTTGAAATGTCCTCTCCTCAGTACCATCTACTTCAGTCTATAAGCATGACACAAATAAAGCACAACATCAATGGTGCAATCCGCTTCTTCCTCTGGCTTGCGTTGACCTTCCAATCGTGGCAACCAACTCAGTATATACTTGCAAACTTTGCAGTTAACTCCATACCGGTCGGCCATCCATTATGAGATCCAATCTCCTTCCCTGACCAATCAACAGCCTCGGACTTCCATCTTTGGTCACGCACTGTTTGTTAGTTTGCATGTATGTCTAACTAAGCCATCATTACTGTACAGTTTGCAATTGGACTAGTCCCTACCCTGCATAAACTATTACTTCTCATTTGCATTAACTTCAACATCATTTGCTCCTGTCCCAATTCATCATACAATTGTACGCTCAGATTCTATTTTCTTGCACTTACGCCATGACCTCAGAAATGATTGTACTACTGCTTCATTTCCTATCCCCTTGCTTTCATTCATTGCTTCACCGCCTTCAAATGTAGTTAGCTCACCACCAGGTTGTATGGAGTCACTTCGGATTACCTTATAAGGGCTACCCCCTTGCCTGAGAATTGTCTCCTCAGTTAGTTAATTTCATACGTTCTTGCAATTTGCTACAACCTAGTTATCACATTGGACTCAGGTTGAGTTTCCCTCTTTGGAACACATTCCATTCCTCTTGCCGTTTGTCGAGTGGCATAACTAGTTTGCACTTTGCAACTGAGCCTTGCTATTTGCACTTGCCCTTGCACTCAGCATTCCTCTGCGCTCACGATCATCTAAGAATTGCCCTATAGTACGTGGGGTGGTTGTGTGACAAATGCACAGTTATAATGCACAGCAACATAAAGCACAGAAACTGTGCATAAAGCAAAGCAACTGAGCATAATGCACAGCAACTGGGCATAATGCACAGCAACTGTGAATAATGCGCAGCAACGGTGCACAATGCACAGAAACTGTGCATAATGCACAGCAACTGTGCATAATGCACAGCAACTGTGCATAATGCACAGCAACTGTGCATAATGCACAGCAACTGTTCACAATGCATAGCCACTCTGCAAAATTCAGAGCAACTGTGCACAATGCACAGCAACTGTGCGCAATGTACAGAGACTGTGCAAAATGCACAGCAACTTTGTACAATGCACAACAACCGTGCAAAATGCACAGCAACTCTGCTCAATGCACAGAAACTGTGCACAATGCACATCAACTCTGCACAATGCACAGAAAATTTGCGCAGTGCACAGAAACTGTGCACAATTCTTAGCAACTGTGCACAATATTTATCCAAACTGCAATGCACAATGCACAGTGACTGTGCACAATATTTATTCAAGCTCCAATTCACGGTTGCTTTGCATTGTGCACAGTTGCTGTGCATTGTGCACAGTTGCTGTGCATTGTGCACAGTTGCCGTGCATTGTGCAAAGTTGCTGTGCATTGCGCACAGTTGCTATGCATTGTGCACAGTTGCTGTGAATAGTGCACAGTTTCTGTGCATTGTGCACAGTTTCTGTGCATTGTGCACAGTTGCTGTGAATAGTGCACAGTTTCTGTGCATTGTGCACAGTTTCTGTGCATTGTGCACAGTTTCTGTGCATTGTGCACAGTTTCTGTGCATTGTGCACAGTTTCTGTGCATTGTGCACAGTTTCTGGGCATTGTGCACAGTTTCTGTGCATTGTGCACAGTTTCTGTGCATTGTGCACAGTTTCTGTGCATTGTGCACAGTCTCTTTGTATTGTGCACAGTTGCTGTAAATTGTGCACAGTTGCAATCCATTGTACGCACTTGCTTTGCATTGTGCACAGTTGCTGTGTATTGTGCACAGTTGCTGTGTATTCTGCCCAGTCGCTCTGCATTGTGAAGAGTCACTGTGCATTGTTCACAGTTGCTGTGCATTGTGCACAGTTGCTGTGCATTGTACACACTTGCTGTGCATTGTGCACAGTTGCTGTGCATTGTAAACACTTGCTGTGCATTGTGCACAGTTGCTGGGAATTGTGCACAGTTGCTGTGCATTGTGCACAGTTGCCGTGCATTGTGCACTGTTTTTCTGCATTGGGCACAGTTGCTGTGAATTGTGAAAAAGTTGCTGAGTATTGCGCACAGTTGCTGTGCATTGTGCACATTTTCTGCAAATTGTGCACACTTGCTGTGCATTGTGCAAAGTTGCTGTGCATTGGGCCCAGTTGCTGTGCATTGGGCCCAGTTGCTGTGCAATGTGCACAATTCCTGTGCATTGTGCAGCGTTGCTGCCCATTGTGCACTGTTGCTGTACATTGTACACAGTTGCTATCCATTGTGCTCAGTTGTTGTCTATTTTGCACAGTTTCTGTCCATTGCACCCACTTGCTTTGCATTGTGCACAGTTGCAGGGTATTGTGCACAGTTGCTGTGTATTGTGCCCAGTTGCTGTGCATTATGAACAATTGCTGTGCATTATGAAGAGTCACTGTGCATTGTGCATAGTCACTTTCAATTTTGAACAGTCTCTTTCAATTTTTTACAGTTTCTGTGCATTGATCACAATTGCTGTGCGTTGTGCACAGTCATTTTGAATTGGCCACAGTCACTGTGCATGGTGCATTGTGCAGAGTTGTTGTGCATTATGCACACTCACTCTGCATTGGGCACAGTCACTCTGAATTGTGCACAGTTGCTGTGCAATCTGTATTGTTTGCAGTTGCTGTGCATTGTGCATTTTGCCCAGTTCCATTGGTTGTGTGCAGACATTGTTAACCAAGCACTCACTTTTTAACCCTCCCTTTGGATTGATGGATGGTTAACACCCCTCCAGAATGGATTATGGAGGGTTAAGACCCCTCCACAATGGATGATGGAGGTTTAAAACCCCTCCAAAATGGATGATGGAGGGTTAAATCCCCTCCAAAATGGATGATTTGGGTTTGAAAACCCTTCAGACTGGATGATGGAGGGTTAAAACCCCTCCAGAATGGATGATGGAGGTTTAAACCCCTCAAGAATGGATGATGGAGGGTTATCATCCCTCCACAATATATGATGCAGGGTTAAAACCCCTCCAGAATGGATGATGGAGGCTTAAAACTGCTCCAGAATGGATGATGGATGCTTAAAACCCCTCCAAAATGGATAATGGAGGCTTAAAACTCCTTCTGAATGGATGATGCAGGATTAAAACCTATCCAGAATGGATGATGGAGGCTTAAACCCCTCCAGAATGGATGATGGAGTCTAAAACCCCTCAAGACTGGATGATGGAGGGTTAAATCCCCTCCAGAATGGATTATTATGGGTTAACAGTCACTGTGCACCATGCACAAGGACTCTGCATTTTACACAGTTGCTCCCTTCCAGAATGGAAGATGCAGGCTTAAACCCCTCCAGAATGGATGATGCAGGGTTGAAACACCTCTAGAATGGATGATGCAGGCTTGAAACCCCTCCAGAATAGATGTTGGAGGTTAAAACCCCTCCAGAATGGATGCTGGAGGGTTAACACCCCTCCAGAATGGATGCTGGAGGGTTAACACCCCTCCAGAATGGATGTTGGAGGGTTTAAACCCCTCCAGAATGGATGTTGGAGGTTAAAAACCCTCCAGAATGGATGATGGAGGGTTAGAACCCCTCCAGAATGGATGATGGAGGGTTTAAACTCCTCCAGAATGGATGATTGAAGGGTTTAAACCCCTCCAGCATTGGTGATGGAGGGTTTAAACCCCTCCAGAATGAATAATGGATGATTAAAAGCCCTCTAAAATGGATGATGGAGGGTTAACATCCCTCCACAATGGATGATGCAGGGTTAAACCCCCTTCAGAATGGATGATGGAGGGTTGAAACCTCTCCAGAATGGATGATGGAGGGTTAATACCCCTCCAGAATAAATGAAGGAGGGTTAGAACCACTCTAGAATGGATGATAGAGGGTTGAAACCCCTCCAGAATGGATAATGAAGGGTTGAAAACACTCCAGAATGAATGATGGAGGCTTAAAACCGCTCCAGAATAGATGATGGATGCTTAAAACCCCTCCAAAATGGATAATGGAGGCTTAAAACCCCTTCAGAATAGATGATGCAGGATTAACACCTATCCAGAATGGATAATGGAGGCTTAAACCCGTCCAGAATGGATGCTGGAGGGTTAACACCCCTCCAGAATGGATGATGGAGGGTTTGAAAAACTCCAGAAGGATGTTGAAGGTTAAAACCCCTCCAGAATGGATGATGGAGGGTTAACACCCCTCCAGAATGGTTGATGGAGGGTCTCAACCCCTCCAGAATGGATGATGGAGGGTCTCAACCCTTCCAGAATGGATGATGGAGGGTCTCAACCCCTCCAGAATGGATGATTGAAGGGTTTAAACCCCTCCAGAATTGGTGATGGAGGGTTTTAAACCCCTCCAGAATGGATGATGGAGGGTTAAAATCCCTCCAGAATGGATGATGGAGGGTTAAAACCACTCCAGAAGGGATGATGGAGGGTTAAAACCCCTCCAGAATGGATGATGGAGGATTAAAAGCCCTTCAGAATGGATGTTAGAGGGTTGGAACCCCACTAGAATGGATGATAGAGGGTTAAACCCCTCCAGAATGGATGATGGAGGGTTAAAACCCCTCCAGAATGGAAGATGGAGGATTAAAAGCCCTCTAAAATGGATGATGGAGAGTTAACATCCCTCCACAATGGATGATGCAGGGTTAAACCCCCTCCAGAATGGATGATAGAGGGTTGAAACCTCTCCAGAATGGATGATGGAGGGTTAATACCCCTCCAGAATCAACAAAGGATGGTTAGAAACCCTCTAGAATGGATGATAGAGGGTTGAAAACCCTCCAGAATGGATAATGAAGGGTTAAAACCCCTCCAGAATGGATGATGGAGCGTTAAAGCCCCTCCAAAATTGATGATGGATGGTTAAAACCCCTCCAGATTGGAAGATGAAGGGTTAAAACCCCCCCAGAATAGATCATGGAGGGTTAAAACCCCTCCTAAATGGCCAATGGAGGGTTAAAACCCCTCCAGAATTGATGATGGAGGGTTAAACCCACCACACAATGGATGATGGAGGGTGAAAACCCATCTGTAAAGGATGATGGAGGCTTATAACCACTCCAAAATGTATGGTGGAGGCTTAAAACCCCTCCAGAATGGATTTTGGAGGTTAAAAACCCTCCAGAATGGATATTGGAGGCTCAAAACCCCTCCCCAATGGATGATGGAGCTTAAAACCCCTCCAGAATGGATGATGGAGGTTTAAAAGCCCTCCAGAATGGATGATGGAGTCTTGAAACCCCTATGAATGGATAATGGAGGCTTGAAACCCCTCCAGGATTGATGATGGAGGCTTCAAACCCCTCCAGAATGGATGATGGAGCCTTAAAACCCCTTCAAAATGGATGATGGAGGCTTAAAACCCCTCCACAATGGATGAGGAGGCTTAAAACCCCTCCAGAATGGATGATGGAGGTTTAAAACCTCTCCAGAATGGGTTATGATGGGTTAACAGTCACTGTGTACCATGCACAACGACTGTGTATTTTACCCAGTTGCTGTGCATTGTGCACTGTTGCTATGCATTGTGCACAGTTGCTGTGGAATGTGCACAGTTGCTAGGCATTGTGCACAGTTGCTGTGCAATGTGCACAGTTGTTATGCATTTTTCACAGTTGCTGTGCATTGTGCACAGTTGCTGTGCAATGTGCACAGTTTCTATGCAGTGTTCACAGTTGCTGTGCATTGTGCACAGTTGCTGTGCATTTTGAATTCTTGTTGTGCATTGTGCACAGTTGCGGTGCATTTTGTAAAGTTGCGGTGCATTGTGAAAAGTTGCTGTGCATTTTGCACAGTTGCTGTGCATGGCGCACAGTTGATATGCATTGCGCACAGTTGCTGTGAATTGTGCACAGTTGCTGTGAATTGCCCACAGTTGCTGTGCATTGGGCACACTTTCTGTTTATTCTGAACAGTTGCTGTTTATTGCGCACGGTTGCTGTGCATTGCACACAGTTGCTGTGCAATGCGCGCAGTTGCTGTACGTTGGGCACAGTTCCTGTGCATTTTGCACAGTTGCTGTGAATTATGCACAGTCGTTGTGCATTTTGCACAGTTTCTGTCTGTTGTGCACTGTTGCTGTGCAGTGTGCACAGTTGCTGTCCATTGTGCACAGTTGCTGTGCATTTTGTAAAGTTGCTGTGCATTGTGCACATTTGCTGTGCACTTTGCACAGTTTCTGTGCATTGTGCAACTTTGCTGTGCACTTTGCACAGTTTCTGTGCATTGTGCAACTTTGCTGTGCATTTTGCACAGTTTCTATGCATTGTGCCCAGTTTCTGTGCATTTTGCACGATTGCTATGCATTGTGCACATTTGCTATGCTTGTACACAGTTGCTGTGCATTTTGCACAGCTGATGGCAATTTTGCACAGTTGCTGTGCATTGTGCACAGTTGCTGTGCATTGTGCAGAGTTGCTGTGCATTGTGCACAGTTGCTGTGGATTTTGCACAGTTGGTGAGCATTGTGCACAGTTGCTGTGCATTTGGCACAGTTCCTGTGCATTGTGCACTGTTCCTGTGCATTCTGCACAGTGCCGTGCATTTTGAAAAGTTGCTGTGCATTTTGAATAGTTGCTGTGCATTGTGCACTGTCACTGTGCATTGTGCACAGTCACTGTGCATTGTGCACAGTCACTGTGCATTGTGCACAGTTGCTTTGCATTGTGCACAGTTGCTGTTTATTGCCCAGTCACTATGCATTGTTAACAGTCACTCTGCATTGTGCACAGTCATGCTGCATTGTGCACAGCCACTCTGCATTGTGCACAGTAACCCTGCATTGTACACAGTCCCTCTGCATTTTTCACAGTCACTCTGCATTGTGCAAAGTCACTTTGCATTTTGCACAGTTACTGTGAACCAAAAACATGTTAGAGAATGAAAATACCTTCAACTAGAGATTGGACACAGCTTCAACCAAAGCTTCCTTGATGGCACTTGCTAGCATGTGTCAATACCTTTTTTGTGGTGATAGTTGATCTCACTTTTCATTCAAGCAATGAAGTAAAGTATTCTGTTAAGAATATACAGTATTAGGTAGAAACATTTGGAATCAATGGGAAAAACATCTAAACCCTGGGAGGAGCTTTCTGATTTGTACCTGGGGAACTGTCATGCTACAAGGTTAAGGGTTATTGTCTCCCCACTTTGACATTTTCTTTTCCTCAGTACCATCTTTCTCAGTCCAAAAAGGGTGATACAAATAAAGCAAAAAAATCACTCCTGCCTTCCACTTACTACCTCTGGCTTCTGTACCAACTTTCCCATCCTGTTTACTGAATCAGAATATAATTTGAAGTGTTGCAGTTAACTCTAATACCAGTCCACCACCCATCCAATCTTTGGTCTTTTACCCTGGGTATCATCAACCCATTGACTTCCATTCTTGGTCAAAAACTCAAAAAAGGTTTGCACTCATGCCTAGATAGCCCCATCAAATGTATAGTTCACAAATAGACTAGTCCCTTACCCTTCATAAGATACATCTTCACATTTGTATTGCTCTCACATATCATTCCTTCCTGTCTCATCCATTACGTCCTTGTACACTCATATTGTATTGTCTTCCAACTAAGTTAAAACCTCAGAAAAAACTGTAATGTTATTTCATTTTCCCATTATGTTCATGTCATTCATTGCCCCACTGCTCTCTAGCTGCAGTGGATGATCATTTGAGTTTTATCTAGTCATCTTCAGATTACATTATAAAGACTATGTTTCCTGCATGAAGATTGTCTCCTCAGGTAAGCAATTTCATATGTTCTTGCGTTTGCTGAATCCAGTCATCACATTGGGCTTGTATTTAGCTCCTTTCCATTGGAACACTTCCTTCTTATGGCTGTTTGTTGAGCCACCAAATCATAAGGTCACACTTTTCAGTTAGCCTTGCTACCTCAAATTGTCCCTTGCACTCAGTCTCTCACTTTTCCCTCACACTCATCCAATATTGCCCTATAGAAAATGGGGTGGTTTTGTGACAAAAAAAACAGGTGAAAATAGAATGGGTCTGCTCCAAGGTTGGGTAAGTCTTCTGAAATATTTTCTCTGCAGAATTTACTACAGTTTCATCTTTTTGAAGGATAAAAATGGCATGATTAGTAAAATGAATTGGTGAAGACTCTTCAAATAAGTATTAATTTCAAGAAAAAGGCTCTTCAAGAAAAATAAAAGACAAATCATTCACAATTTATGGTTTCTTAACTTGTGTCAATGTTTTTCTGACATATTAAACATTTTTTTCCCCTCTGATTATTTTATAATTCTTCATTTGACACAGTCTTCACATTGGAAATTGGAGAGAGACGAAGTGGAAAGATTGGGAAAAAGATTCTTAAGGCGAGAGGGACTGGCGTGACCAAATGACTCATGCAAATACTTCAAATTATCTGTTGAACATTCCTTTATTTCCCTTTTCCAAAAATGGCACAGTTTTTGATTGGTTCCAACAAGCAAGGGTTGGTTCAGGATGAAGATATTGCCTTGGATGAAACCGGAGAAGACGGTTTTGGTTTTGGAGTGAAGTTGGAATTGAGATCCGTGAGAAATGAGGGAGCATCCTTTTGATGAGATTAGATCCCCGGTACTAATGAGGTTGATTACAAGATTTGGAACCTAAAAACCCTTTGAGAGCGTTACCACCAAATTTTTCCAGGCAAGTTGAACCGTTTCTTTTCCTTCTATCCCAAGCTTGGAGCCTTCTTTTCCTGTGTTGATGAAATTGCCATTAGGACAGAAATCAAGATGAGTGAAGAAATCAGTTGAGTTGAACATATGAAATTAAGCTTATGAATCAAGAATGATTTGATTGTCATACTTGGCTTTCTCAATCCAAGTAGTCAGTAGGGTGTGATAATAAGCTACTTCTTTTCCCTGAGATTTTGAGTTGAATTGAGCTCTCCAGTTGGCTTGCGCTTCCTTCCACCAATCCTGAGCAAGATCTTTGTGTTTATGCCAGCATTTGTCTTCTGAATGGTCTGGTGAGAGAGGGTTGTGAAAACCTCTCTTGCATCGATGTTCTTGTGGAACAGGTTTCTTAAGATTTCGGGGAGCAACCAAGGCAGTATTGGTGGATTTTAATTCTTTGGATTCAGATTTTGATTTGTTTTCTAATTGAATAAGGTCATTGAGGACTAGATCGACAGAGATGGTTTTGTTGGAGTGCATATTTTGCTGTTGAAGAGAGTGAAGAGAGGATGGGAACTTAAAGAGGATGAGATATGACAGTATGTTGTCAGGAAGATTGATTCCAACATCAAGCATTTTCTTCATGGAAACTTTGGTGTCCGTAATGAAGGAGTTGATTGCTTCAGGCTTGAACTGTTGGTATAGAAATTTGTTGAAAATCCTAGCTCCATTTGCAGTTTGAGATGAGGCAAATTGTTATTTAATAGTTTGCCAGAGGAGCTTGGCGGACATAATATTTGAAGGATTGAGGATGTTATTGTGCGTGATTGAATCTATTTGAGAGAGTAGAATAACACAAATTTCCATATTGTCCTTCGAGCCTAAGGTTTTAGTATTGTCTTCCAAAGCTTCTGTTACACCTTTGAGTTCCAGTAGCATGGTCATTTTGTCTTTCCATATAGAGTATTTTTTGTACGTAAGTATTGGGACGGCCTCCAGCGCTGCTTTGAGTATGATCTGGCGGAATCTGTTGTTACTTGATCCCTCCATTATTCTGGTTGAGCTTGTCGGGATTGCTTTTGGCTTTTAACCGTGTTGGATTTCAGATAAATTCCTTGGTTAAACAGAAGAAATTAAGAGGTTTAAGAGGGCTGAATGAAAACAGCCATCAGTTAAAAGAAGTCACAAAGAAGAGACTCAAAGAAAGTAAAGAGTAGAGACACAAACATCAAGATGTCAAGGAAAGATACTGATTGTAGAGCAGGATTTAGAAGCTAGAGGTTGAGGACAGATACAATTGAGACGATTCTTTTTAAGAAGAAGATAAGATCAGAATCAAAGAAACAAGAAGAGACTGAGATGAAATTGGGAAAGGTTGTACCAGACAAACTTGGTTTGAAGAGTGACTGTTGATGAGAGGTTGAAGTCGCGGGTTGATATTTTGAGGAAGTTTGAGAAAGCGCGTGAGAGGGAAGTTGAAATAGAAAATAAAAAGAGTGCAAAGAATGGATGAAAAGAGATAGAATCTGAAGTGAAAAGAAAAGAAGATCCGGTTTAGATTTGATGGGACCAAATTTGTAGGAGGAGTCCTGATTTTCAGGAGTGGTTACTACAAAGAGGGTGGTGCAAAAGCAGTTGTCCGCACCACGTGACATACAAGAGAAAGGCAGAAGATAGAGAAGGAACAGTTTAAAGGCAAGCACATTGAGAAGAGACAGGAGACTATGCAGAGATTTTAACAGTATGGATGGAGTGGCCACCATCTTCACTGGGGACCCTCCGCCCCCCCTCTGCCCCAAATCTTTCCCCTGATCCAGATCCTCCCTCGTCTGCCCCTTCCCCAGCTCCTCCTCCTGCAAATTCTCATTATCCTGTCCCAGAACAAGTACAAGCACTAACAACAGCTCCCCCTACTCCACTTGTTGCAAAAATTGCCAATACAACTGAAGGAACTTCTCCTGAAGTCTTAATGGCCTCTTTGGACACTTAGTGATTGTGATCAGCTCATTTCTCAAGGTTTCCCCCCTGCAGATGGTATTTTTTTTTTACTCTTCTTTTTTTTTGAATTTTGTTTTTACCTCTAAAGAAACCTCACCCAATTTCAATCTATTGGAAGAATAATCAACTTGAAAAAATCCCCCAATATTCCTCTGAAATACTTCTTTCTCCCAAACTATAGTTATTCTGAGGAATCCATTATTTGTCACCTGTATCCCACTTGAGTTCCCTTACTTCCATCTGATACCAAGCAGTAAAGGAATCCACAAGGAAAAGGTTGGTCTTCCCACACATTCACTCAATGCCTAACTATTCAAAAATGGCACCCACTTCTTGGCACTCTCTTGGTAGTCCATCAATATCCCAGCCCACCAATTTTGGGATTTTCTTTGTGATCAACATACTCCTTACCTTTCCCTTGGATGTCTTTGTAAAATTGTCTATTTTTTGAACCCATTATCATCATAAAGTTTGTCTTGTGATGCTTTTGCACCCCTGGTCTGCAGGGAGTTCTTGTATCCAAGTTATCATATTCATAGTGCCTAATGAAATATGAAAAACTGATTTTTTTTTTAAAAGAAAACACTGGGCTATTAGAGAATTTTGGAGATTTCCACAGAGAGATTATTTCTTGTAAATCTGAAACACCCTTGTATAGATTTTCTTTCCACATTATCATTATTATTTAAGATTCTCAACCCTAAATGACTGTTTTTAAATAGAAATAAAATTAAATAAAAATAAATATATTTACAGCATGTATATGGGAAGTGATAAATTCACAACCCATGGCCAACTTGAAATGGTTTTTGGGGCACAGTTCACAACCCATTTAACTTGTGAATGCCTTCCCAAAACCCACAGAGTTGTGAACAGTGGTTCAAAACTCAGAAGGGTTGTGAGCAATGCCAAAAAAACCTTTGGAGTTGTGGCTTGCCATTCACAACTCCAGGGTTGTAAGAAAAATAAAATAAAAATAAATAAAAGAATTTTTTTAAAAAAAACAAAATAAAAACATAAAAAAAAAACAATTTAAAAAAAAATCAAAGAAATTGTAAAAAAAATCCAAAATAAATTGAAAATTTAAACTGAGCAAATTTCACAAATTGGGGGCCATGTATGTGCAATTCATGGCCCTATGAATAAATAAAAATAAACAATTAAAAAGTCTCAATAAATCACATAATTGTGCCCAAAACAAAATAAAAATGGGTAAATGGAAATAAAAAGTAAATATATACATACAATAAATCCCTGAAAAAAATACAATACAACATGATTTTTGAATAAAATAAGATAAAATAAAACAAAATACAAAATTTTATTGTACATTAAGAAAGAAATTGAATTGAATGAAAGAGAATTAATAAAAATTGAATTGAAAAAAATAAATTTAATTCATATCATTCCATTTTATAATTTCATAAAGTCAATCAATCAACAACCAAAAAAGAGGAGTGTAATTCCACATCAATGTACTAGACCTCAAGTAAAAATTTCTAAAAAAGAACACGTTCAACTTGTGTTAAGATTATCCCATCATAAGAAGTAAAAAAAAATCTTATGATGTGATCAGCCAAACACAAGTTCAAAATTATTTCATTGGACTGTTGCAAAAATAAATCAAACCTCAAAAAAAATAGGGCTAGTCCATTGAGGTGGACTGGAGACAATTCCAGTCCATTGAGGTGGAATTGTTACAAGTCCACCTCAATGGATCATCCCTGAAGTAAGAACAACCAAATAAAAGAGCACTGCATCAGTATAAACCTTTCAAAAAGAAAGACAATCAGTCATTATTAAAAGCATTTGGGAATCATCAACCAAATAGTAATCATCAATCAAAATAAAAAATTAAAACAATTCAATCTACTGAATTGGAAGGGTTGCAGTCTAACCTCCACTGAGGATGGAAATCCTCAGTCACAAAGGATACTCCTGATGCTAGTATCGTGCCTAATATGTGGGAACAGGGCAAGCCCATTGTCTTGGAATATGACTTGGTGCACACTTGAAATCATGATCATGATTTAACTGTAAAAATTTTTCCCCATTGAGTTGAATTGCCTTAATTGACAATTTTTATCCCAAAGGTGACATTTCTGTTGGAAGAAATTTTCATACATTTGTTCAAGAATTGTTTAGAAAAACATGCACTTCTTTGATTTGGCCATCAATTTTTCCATCCAGATATTTACACACATCAAAAAGGTTCCCAAAGAACTTGCAAGTCATTGTTTGAAAGTACCATGGGCCCCTTTTACCCAAGATGTACTTTTATTTCCAAATTAAGGTTTGACACAATTCCATGCAGTTACAAATGTATCTTTGATAGGAAATTTCCTTTTCCATATAATTGAGCACATCCCAAAAGTATTTGTTTTGAAATAAGAAATCCCAGCAGAGATGAACAGCAGAAGCAATAAACTGGCACACTCTGAGTTCTTCATGATGTACTTCTACCTACCCATTGGTTTTAGAGGCCCAATAATTTCCCCACAGAGACACAAAGCATTCAAATACTTAATCATCATTGCTGAAGAGATCTTCTCAATTTACTTGAATATTTTTAGAAAAGTGGCAGGAGCACAACTGTCTGGATGACTCAGAGAATCTATGTTCAACGGCAAAAATCAGGGCTTTTTCACGGCCCATCAAAAAAACTTTGGGAAGCCTCTCTGGATCATAAAACAACTCCTTTAGTGAATCCACTGCCCCAATGTAGAAATAAAATGTGTCTTCCTTTATAAAAAAATCCTTCATAAATGTTTTCCTGTTGGAAGTAATTCTAAAAACATGCAATAGTGGGATGTGTTAAGATTTGGGTTGAATGGTGCAGCTGAAAAACTTGAGAGGATGAGGATAGGAATCTTATAAAGATAAGAGAAGCGGATCTGGGAGTTGATTGGGGTCACTCTGGTTCACAGTGAGTCAGAACAGATGGGGATTCAATCCATTGGAAACCAGATGTTTAAATAGACCAAGTATAAAGAGGCTGCCATGTGGTTGAAAAGATTTATGAATAGATGGAATGGAATTAAATAAAGTATTTTTTAAAAGTTTGAGTGAGACATACAAGATATCAAAAGATAAAAAGCCAATTTATATGAAGATAAAGGAGGGAAAAGAGTTGATAGCAACAGAAAAAAATAAATGCATCACTAGAACTAAAATTCTTAGGGTGATTTCTACTGTTGATTATGATAAATATGATACTGGAGATAAGAATTAACAGAATTATTATAGAGATCATAATAGAAATTGCCACCTAGAGCATAAGAATTATTTGTTGGAATTTGAGTTTATATATGTGACTTTCACTGGAGTTCAAAGTATCATTGATTGGATTGATTTGATTTATATTATTGTTTTTATTGAAGTATTAAAATAATGGTTAAAATATAAATAGGCTGTGTTCTTAGTAGTGATTGTCAGACTGTCCAAGCATAAAATTTCACTTACCATGTAACTTAAACTGCTTATGTTAATTTTGCCTTATTCATTTTGTACTCAACCACTTGTTGGCCAATCATGTATTTAGTCTATATAAACCATGGTGCTCTCAAGTGGAATTCATCATCTGTTCATTCACAACATCAACTGGAGTGTCCTTTTCCTCCTGTCCTCAGGTCTGTTACGCTTGACGTTATAAGCTCCTTTTCATTCATTTCTCTTTACCTTTAGTTTAACCAGAGCCCAAGCTTTTTTCATCTTTAAACGGTTAAAAGCATTTTCTCAACCTGAGCCAACTATACTTCATTCAAACTGTCCGCCTTCAACAGTCTCATCCCAAATGCCAATTTTTGACTCCTTGGGCGAGGGGGGGAGATTAGGATGAGCCTTGTCATTGACTATGAAGCTCATGCGATCCATTCACTTTGACATGGTCATCAAGAGATTGGAACTAGTCAAGGGCTACCTATCCAACAAGAACAACACCAAGACTCAACAAGGGGGACGTTGAAGGAGAGACAGAGTGTATTGTTTCAGATCAAAAGGAGATGATCCATTGATTCAACCAAAGCACAATCAACCAAAAAATCAAAAATAATCATCATCATCATCATCCCTTTCAATCCTGGTCTCACGACTTTCTATCAATCATCAACCATCTTCAATCCCTCCGTCACCTTGCCATCACCTCTCAAGATGCCATGAGTGATATTCTAATTGGATCAGATCATCAACTTGATGCCATAGTCAATCAGAGGACGGAGATTGGGATTCAAACCGGTCAGAAGAATGAGAAAAAGCCAGTAAAGGAATTGTTCAAACTCTAGAAGTCTAGCACAAGCCGCTAAGGAAGCATTTAATGAGTTTCAATTGATTGATTCAAGGCTCAAGATTGTGATTGATCGAGAGCAACTACCTGTGGTGATTGATTGAGCTAATTGCTTGAGGTTTTCATCAACAGCCTGCAGGCCATGTCCAATGTGCCTTTCAACCTTTCAGCCAACTTAGTAGGACACTCCCAAGACATCAAAGCAGTTAAATTGTTTTGACCAGATCTAGTCTTTTCTTGTTCCCGGGATACAACTGCCAGGGTTTGGAGGAGGATAAGAGAAAAAATGAGGCTGACTGTGAGCGATGGACCAAAGAATTGGTTTTTCAAAGATTAGGATGAGCAATCCAAATTGATTTCCAACTCGATCTCAGCCTCAGCCTCAGCCTCAGTCCTGGACTGGCGCTCATTCCTCCTCCTCTCCTGGGTGGGATGACACCACTTAGACTCCACAGAACTTTTTCACCCATTGATTGAATCATTGGATGCGTCATCCATCCTTGGAAATTGGTTTCTAGAGACTCACCGATCCATTAATCAGACTTGATTCTCATTGATCTCTCCATCGGCAACTCCACTGATTAAAACGCAATTGGAAGAATTGAATTCCTTGGGAAAGAATATCTCCACTCACAAGCATTCAAATAAACATCACCCTACCAATTCATCAACTTCTAAAACTAATGAATCAACAAGCCCACAAGAGGGTATGGAAAGCAGTTTGACCAAACCAGAAGACTACAGCAAAGATGATGAGGTAATAAGAGATGAGGTAGAAAAAGAAGAAGAAGACAAAGTAGAAGAGTCTATCCCTGAGCTAAAAGGTAAAAAGGCCCGGAAATCTAAGAGTCAGAATGAATCAATTTTATCCACCACCACCAGTTGCTCCCGGAACACCAGCATCCCTGCTATTTTACTTTTAAATTGTCTTGGGAGGATTGGTCTCACAACCTGATCACCATTGATCTCAACATCTTGATATCAGCTTTTCCTGGGAGGATTGTTCTGAATTTTGTCAGCTGCTTAATCACTCTACTCAGTCTGTTTAAAGGTCATTACCTCGCATTTAAAGTTGTTGAACTATCCTGCTCATCCAGCATTCACAAACTCGACCTGATCATCATTGACCTCATTATCGCGTCAGTCAGTCCTGGGAGGATTGGTCTCGAGTTTGCCTGCTGCATTCACACTTTACCTACACTTAATTTTCTTCATCAATCAATCAATCAATCAATCAATCAATCAATCAATCAATCAATCAATCAATCAATCAATCAATCAATCAATCAATCAATCAATCAATCAATCAATCAATCAATCAATCAATCAATCAATCAATCAATCAATCAATCAATCAATCAATCAATCAATCAATCAATCAATCAATCAATCAATCAATCAATCAATCAATCAATCAATCAATCAATCAATCAATCAATCAATCAATCAATCAATCAATCAATCAATCAATCAATCAATCAATCAATCAATCAATCAATCAATCAATCAATCAATCAATCAATCAATCAATCAATCAATCAATCAATCAATCAATCAATCAATCAATCAATCAATCAATCAATCAATCAATCAATCAATCAATCAATCAATCAATCAATCAATCAATCAATCAATCAATCAATCAATCAATCAATCAATCAATCAATCAATCAATCAATCAATCAATCAATCAATCAATCAATCAATCAATCAATCAATCAATCAATCAATCAATCAATCAATCAATCAATCAATCAATCAATCAATCAATCAATCAATCAATCAATCAATCAATCAATCAATCAATCAATCAATCAATCAATCAATCAATCAATCAATCAATCAATCAATCAATCAATCAATCAATCAATCAATCAATCAATCAATCAATCAATCAATCAATCAATCAATCAATCAATCAATCAATCAATCAATCAATCAATCAATCAATCAATCAATCAATCAATCAATCAATCAATCAATCAATCAATCAATCAATCAATCAATCAATCAATCAATCAATCAATCAATCAATCAATCAATCAATCAATCAATCAATCAATCAATCAATCAATCAATCAATCAATCAATCAATCAATCAATCAATCAATCAATCAATCAATCAATCAATCAATCAATCAATCAATCAATCAATCAATCAATCAATCAATCAATCAATCAATCAATCAATCAATCAATCAATCAATCAATCAATCAATCAATCAATCAATCAATCAATCAATCAATCAATCAATCAATCAATCAATCAATCAATCAATCAATCAATCAATCAATCAATCAATCAATCAATCAATCAATCAATCAATCAATCAATCAATCAATCAATCAATCAATCAATCAATCAATCAATCAATCAATCAATCAATCAATCAATCAATCAATCAATCAATCAATCAATCAATCAATCAATCAATCAATCAATCAATCAATCAATCAATCAATCAATCAATCAATCAATCAATCAATCAATCAATCAATCAATCAATCAATCAATCAATCAATCAATCAATCAATCAATCAATCAATCAATCAATCAATCAATCAATCAATCAATCAATCAATCAATCAATCAATCAATCAATCAATCAATCAATCAATCAATCAATCAATCAATCAATCAATCAATCAATCAATCAATCAATCAATCAATCAATCAATCAATCAATCAATCAATCAATCAATCAATCAATCAATCAATCAATCAATCAATCAATCAATCAATCAATCAATCAATCAATCAATCAATCAATCAATCAATCAATCAATCAATCAATCAATCAATCAATCAATCAATCAATCAATCAATCAATCAATCAATCAATCAATCAATCAATCAATCAATCAATCAATCAATCAATCAATCAATCAATCAATCAATCAATCAATCAATCAATCAATCAATCAATCAATCAATCAATCAATCAATCAATCAATCAATCAATCAATCAATCAATCAATCAATCAATCAATCAATCAATCAATCAATCAATCAATCAATCAATCAATCAATCAATCAATCAATCAATCAATCAATCAATCAATCAATCAATCAATCAATCAATCAATCAATCAATCAATCAATCAATCAATCAATCAATCAATCAATCAATCAATCAATCAATCAATCAATCAATCAATCAATCAATCAATCAATCAATCAATCAATCAATCAATCAATCAATCAATCAATCAATCAATCAATCAATCAATCAATCAATCAATCAATCAATCAATCAATCAATCAATCAATCAATCAATCAATCAATCAATCAATCAATCAATCAATCAATCAATCAATCAATCAATCAATCAATCAATCAATCAATCAATCAATCAATCAATCAATCAATCAATCAATCAATCAATCAATCAATCAATAAATCAATAAATCAATCAATCAATCAATCAATCAATCAATCAACCAATCAATCAATCAATCAATCAATCAACTCAATATCAACGGTCTTGATCAATCAATCGCATTTGAACTGAAGAATTTTCCAGCAAAGAGTAGATATCATACTTAAAGATAGCAGTTAAATTCAAATATTCCCCAGGGAGTTTACTAGTCAATCAGCTCATCTTGTTATCAGTCACTAACCTGTATGTAGAATAATTCAAACAGTTGTTAGAACATAAAGTTAATTGAAGAAAAAGAGCTAGATTCATTTCAGACAGTAACTTCCTCCAGTGCAATTCAAGCGGGTGTGTTAGAATTTGAGTTTGTATATATATGATACTTTCACTGGAGTTCAAAGTATCATTGATTGGATTGATTTAATTTATATTATTGTTGTTATTGAAGTATTAAAATAATGGTTAAAATATAACTATTCTGTGTCCTTAGTAGTGATTGTCAGACTGTCCTAACATAACATTTCACTTACCATGTCACTTAAACTGCTTATGTTAATTTTGCCTAATTCATTTTGTACTCAACCACTTGTTGGCCAATCATGTATTTAGTCTATATAAACCATGGTTCTCTCAAGTGGAATTCATCATCTGTTCATTCACAACATCAACTGGAGTTTCCTTTTCCTCATGTCCTCAGGTCCGTTAGGCTTGAAATTATAAGATCCTTTTCATTCATTTCTCTTTACCTTTAATTTAACCAGAGCCCAAGCTTTTTTTATCTTTACATTATTAAGTAATAATAAGAGTCATAATATAGGTTGCACTCAAGATTCAGTAAAAACTAGTAGTAAACCAAAATTCCAACAGGATGTTGCACAAGTTGTTTTATAAGTAAAATCCAAAAAAAGCAAAATGATGGAATTTTTGACAAATTTTTATAGAATAAGTATGAGCCAAGAAAAGGGAATCTCAGTGACCCTCTCAACTAAATTTTGACTAGTAATACAACTGAGTATCATGGAGGTTTTCAAATAGCACATCCAGAACACTTTAAATGTTGAGTTCTTCTGCCTTTACCTTGTGCTTATTTTTATACATTGTTCTATTTTAAATATATTCTCCACCATCAATCTTACTTAATTTACTTTTGAAATGAATTATATTGAGCTCATTTTTCATGCCTTCCTTAAGTTTATCTGAGGCCACACAAGAGATTCTCCTCAATTCAGGATGCACTGAGGATTTTGAAGATTGTTGATGATTATGTTTGTCATCTCTAATTGAGAGGCACCATGTGGGATCTCCTACTGTGCAACTTGCACAGATCAAGAATCTACATCCAAACTTCCTTGTGTGAGTTTTACTTTTCCATTTGGTGAGAAACGGCCCTGCGTATATTCCATGTCTGTTGCGGGCTAGGTGTATGTATTTGTCCTTATTTAAATTCAACTTTTTCAAAGCCTAGCAATTCATGTTGGCCCATTATTGGAAAAAGTATTGGGCTTCTTTCCTACTCAAAAAAGCTCTCACAGGAGGAGGTTTAAGGGGTTCTGGAACCTAATAGTAACATAGTTACATAGTTACATAGTTGCATCCACCATATTTACATTATTTTAAATCAAATTTGAATCAATCAAATTGCACATTAAATTTTGCCCACAACCACCAGTAAATTCCAGTTGGGAAAAATATTTTTCCTCCATTTTTTACCTAGATGATAATGCAATTGGGTCTCCCAATTTTTCACTTCCCAAATCAATAGATTCTGCCACAGCTTTATTGAGGGAACTATCAATTAATTCCTTAAATGCAGCCATTTTGAAACCACGGGGCTTGCGCTTGCAACTATTCCCAAAAAAATCCAAAGAAACTTCAGCATTTAATCCAACCAACTTTCCATTCAAAAAATCCATTCTTTTTCTAAATGTTGGGTTTAGAAAAACAAAATTATCCAATGGGTGCGTATTGTGTATGGTTCTTGCGTGACAGTTTAAAAGTTTTTTTTCTGGTCCAATAGTCCAAGAATGTCTGAAAAATATCCCAATTTGGGTTGAAGGCACTCCAATTGGGTTCAGGGGTGCCTAGGTACGCCTAATTACACCCTAAAAGAGCTCATTCGGGGCTATTTTGCCCAAAGGGGCCAAAAGTGTCAATCTTGACACACTGGGCGTATGTAACCCTGAAAAACCAACAAAATGCCTGTGTTTGCAGAATTTCATAGGAACATACAATACCCATGTATTAAAGGGTAAGATTCAAAAAAAAGATAATTACCTTTATTATTACTATTATTTTTTTTGGATTTTTGATTTTTGATTTGATTTTTTTTGATTTTTTGATTTTTTGATTTTTTTAGTTTTGGTGGAAGACTTTGAAGTTTTTTTTTAGAATGTTGATGTTGTTCCTCAAAGAATAGCTCATCAATCCTACAAACTGTGTTTGTGGAAAACAATCAAAAATTCAATTTTTTTTGATACTCAGTGCACTGGTGTGTGCTCCCATACAGTGGGGCAGGACCAAAAATTTCAGCTGGCAGATCCCAAATGTGGTCCATGGTTTTTTTTTAAAGTTATTTATTTTATTTATTTTTTTCTTCCTCTTTCCATCAGGAGGGTGGATGACTTGGCCACAGTTGTCCACCTCTTTTTGTGATGTTTTTTTATTGATTTTTTCTAAAGTTTTGATTTTTTTGATTTTTTTTTGAATATTTTTTTTTAATTTTTTATTCTCTGTTACAATCATGGACAAAATATGCTAAGTCATCCACCTCCTTTCAGATATTGCCCAAATAGCTCCCTTATAGACAGGGGGAGCCAGACAGGGGTAATTCTTGACACAACCAAATGCCAGGTTGATTGAAAACTTAGGTTAAATTGTTTGTTTTTATTAACATAAGAGGATTCACATAGATGAAAAAAAGAAATCTAAAGAAATCTAAAAAAAGAAAAAAAAAGAAAAAAATCTAAAAAACATAATAAATCTAAAAAAAAACCTAGAAAAATCAAAAATGCAGGAATGAAGGTGTAAAACTGAGGCTAAGTGTTTGACCATCCTGACCAAGAGATGAAAAAAAAATCAAAAGAAACCCAAAAAAATAAAATAAAAAATAACCAAATCTATCAAAAAAAACTGAAAATCAATAAAATTAAAATAAGGGCAACGTTAAAATCACAAAGGGGCATGACAAGCTGTTCAAAACCCTTATGAGTTGTGAACAAAAATAAAAAAATCAAAAAATATATGAATAAAAAAATAAATAAATAAATACATAAATGAATAAATGGATAAATGAAAGGTATTATTTTTCTCATGCATCGAACCCTTTATTTCATGCATTTTGATGTTGGGGCGCAGTTAACCCCCTTTGGTATTTCACACAAAAATACTTTATTTCAGGAAAATGTCAACAATTCATTTTTTGTAAATTCTGGCTCGGAAGCCCCTTAGCAGGGGTTCTGAAACCCCTAACCAAAATATTTGGTGTTTTTTGAGGCATTAGAACCCCTTCGAAAATGCAATCAAAAAGTGAAAAAATTCTGTAAAAACAAATTTTTGCATGGGGTTTTGGATCCTTATTTTGGCTATTTTGGTTGGCATTTTTTTTGGTTATTTCAGCTTCCAGAAATTTTGAAAAAAATTCTTAGAGTCTTCAAATCTTTTTTTCATATTTTTTGGATGTATCCTTTCACCTTAAAAAATTTCTTCAAAACACACAGAAAATAAAATTTCTGTTTGGACATTTGAATCCTTTTATTTTCCTTTTTATTTCATTTTTTGGGTAATTAAAGCTATCAAAAAGTTAAAAAAAAAAATAAAGTGCATTTAAATGTTTTTTTCAAATTATTTGGAAGTATAATTTTACCTTAAAAAATTCCTTCAAAAAAGCAAAAAATTCAAAAAATTAAATTTTCTCATTTGACTTTTGGATCCTTATGTTTGCCATTTTAACTTATTTCTTTTGTTTTTTCCAGCTTTGAGAATTTTAAGAGAATTATTCAAGAGATTTTCAATTTTTTTTTCAGAAGTTTTTGATGTAATTTTTTACCTTTAAAAAGTCCATCAAAAAACCAAAAAAAATTGAAAAATTCACTCTTCTTCAAGCCCTTCAAATGCATACATTCAATATGACTGAAAATTATTTCCTGGGACCACCACCCATCCTGGAGCGCCCCAATTTCCGTATAAACCACCAACTTCACCTGTTCCACCCTCACATCAGCCCCCACCACACCATACCACTACCATACCATACCACAGCCCTTGAAAAATTCTCAACTCTCTTATAAAAAACTCATCATCACCTATCCATAAAAATCTCCCTAAAATTTACAACAAAACATCCCAAATACAAAAAAATTCCCTTGATGGCAAAACTCCTGTGGAATCAATCCTACTGGAAATCAGCAATTCTTCTTTTTACTAAAAAATTAACAATGTGGATGGTAAAATTACTTCAATATTTATTTCACACCCTCATTCCATGAAAATTCTCAAAATTTTTCCTACTCTCATTATGATGGACTTTACATATAAAACCAAAAAATTTGGAATGCCCCTTTTTCATATTCTTGGGATAAACAATTCCGCTAGAATCTTCTCAGTTGCATTCTGTTTCTTATCTCACAAGAAAAACAGAACTATGAGTGGGCCCTGACTCAACTTCAGGAAATATTGGAAGATAGAGAACCTAGGTGATTTTTACAGAAAAGGAAAAAGCACTTATTAGCACAATTGAATCAGTTTTACCTTCCTCTCATAATCTTCTCTGTGTCTGGCAAATTTTCAATAATATTAAAACTCATTGCAGGAAGGAATTTAAATCTGAAGATGAATGGAAGCTATTCCAGAAACAATGGCATTGTTTTATCTGTTCCAAATCTGAATCAAGCTATCACAAAAACTTCAAAAAACTTTCTCCGGTCTGGAATCCTCCAAATTCTGACTACCTTCTTGAAAACTGGATTCCTTTAAAAAGCAAATTTGTCTTCTATTTGGAAACAAATAATTTCACTTTGGAAACACAAGTAAATAAAGAATAGAAGGTTCTCACTCCTACATTAAAATAATCAACAATTCTTCTATTGGCTCTTTCTATAATGTAGTTCAAAAAATTTACAGGGAAATCACCATCAAAAAAATGAGAGAGCCATTGAAGTCTTCCACCAAGAATTAAAGCATCTCATTGGTTTTACTTGCTGTGACAATCATATTTCTGGAAAGATCAGCCACTTTTACCTCAAAATAATTCATTTATCTGATCAAGTTCCTCATTCTTACACAAATTGCCACAAATGTGATTACTACTCTTACATGGGTAAACCATGTGTTCACAAATTCAAATTGGCCATCAAAAAGGCTGAAGTATTCCAACATTTCATCCTAAATGGCATGTCAAAGCTCCCACCTCAGTAAGTGTATCTCTTTTTTCTTTTGGGATTCAAGCTCAATAGAATAATTTCTGGATTGATTTTGATTTTACTTTCTCCATTCAACTGTAAGCCCTGAATGAACTGAACATTCACCAAAACTTGAAGTTCAAACCAAAGACAGTAATGAAAACCTATATTTTGCTAAACTTTTTGAAGAATTCAGCAATTTTCCACCTGGAGAACAGCTATATTATCTTGGTGAAAGCATGAAGCTGTACAGTGGAAGATAGGAAGTGTTTTTAATACTAGTTTTGGAGCTGTTTTTTCTTTTGTGAAATTTTAATTTTTTGATAAAATGAAAGGAATAAATCAATAAAGAAATAAAGGAATAAAGGAATAAAGAAATAAAGAAATAAAGAAGAAGAAACTCATAGGAAATTTTGTCAAATCATCCACTGTGCGGCCCACCACACAGCTGCACAATCCTGAGACAGAGCAACCGGCAAGCCCTCAGACAAACTGAATACACAGGGGGGATTCCCCCTCACCCGATCATTGGTCTCAACTCAACCTTATTGAGGCGGACTGCCTGGAAGCTCAAACAATTAAGACCTTCATCTCAGATTCCTTTGATTCTTTACTTTAGCTTAACTTCCTTTTTCTTCTTTATTCTTCTTTCTTTTATTCTTAACGTTTCTTCCTCATTCTCCGTTTCTTTACTGTTTACTAAATAACACAACAACTCACTACTGTCAAATCCTCATCGTCGCCAACTCACTGTTGACGACTCAATCACGATTTGACTCAATCTAAATTCACTCCTCAAGTTCTCGACTGTCTGGTATGATTTCAATCCTATTTCCTTCAAGCTTTCTATTGTTCCTCATTTCTTTCTTTTTTTGTTTTTTCTTCCTCAACTCACGCCTTGTTATTACTCATTCTGTTCCTAGTCCCTCCAATATGATAATTTCTATCAACCTTCATCCATTCAATTAACACGGTTAAAAGCTGAATCGCACGACTACCTAACCGCTCGACATCATGGAGGGACCTGGCAACATGGACGGCTTCCGACAAATCATGCTCAAAGCTGCTCTCGAAGCTGTCCCAAACCTGACGGACGAAAACTATTCAATTTGGAAAGACAAGATAACCATTCTTCTTGAACTCAAAGGCACCAAACAAATCCTCGACGACGATTCTAAAAGTCTCAGCCCCACTGACGATCTTGAAACTCAAATTATTATTCTTTCCAAGATTGACTCTATCACGCACAACAATGTAGTTAACCCCGAAAACATCAACTTGGCTAAAGGTCTATGGAAAACAATCAAGGATAGATTCACATCTTCTCAAACCGCAAATCGAGCCCAAGTCTTCAACAACTTTCTTTATCATCCTTTCAAACCCAAAGCTATCACTTCCTTCATTACAGAAATCAAGGTTTCTCTCAAGAAAATGCTCGACGTTGGTATCAAACTCCCCTCAGACATCTTGGCGTACCTGGTCCTTTTTAAATTTCCAAACTCACTTCACTCGCTTTGTCAGCAAATTATGCACTCAGACAAGGAGATCACGGTCAAACTAGTTCTAAACCACTTGACGCAGCTCGACAATGAATCCAAATCTAAACTCACCAAGAATAGAGAAACCGCTCTCATAACCAACAGCTCCAAAACCTCTACTTCCAAACATCAACGATGTCGACAAGGATATCATAATCCCAACGTCACCAACCATCCCAAGGATTGATGCTGGCATAAGTACGAGAATTTAGCTCCTGAATGGTGGAAAGAAGCACAATCCAAATGGAGAGCTCAAAAGAAGCCAAAAAGCAACAAAGTCGCTCACTACCATGCCCTCTTAACCACCTGGATCAACAAGGTGAATGCCGACCATCGCATCATCCTCAACTCCGGTGCCTCGTGTCATATGTTCAACTCCACTCAATACTTCACTTCCTTGCAAGATTGCAATGGAGAACACATCAGCACTGGAAAAGATGGAGCTGATCTCCCCATCAAAAGGAAGGGTGAAGTGGTTCTTGCCTGGAGAAATTCTCTCATTCAACTCTCCAACTGCCTCTTTGTCCCCGAACTTGTCATTGATCTAATCAGTCCAGGATTCCTGGTGGCGGAAAAACAATGCTCAGTTTCAGCTCATGGAAATTCCTTCAAAGTCCATGACAACGGAACTCTCGCATTTGAAGGCTTCATCCGAGACAACCTCTTTGCTCTCAATCTCCCTCATTCAATTGGAAATAACTCAAAGATCAGCTATCTCACTCAAAAAGCCATCGACCACAACAAACTTCTCTATCTTCATCAATCGCTCAGTCACGCTAGTCCTTACCGACTAAGAAACATGTATCCAGAAATTCCTCACTCCCTGATCAACAGCTTTCAATGCTTGGATTGCGTCTTCTCAAAGATCACCAAAACCCCATTCAACACCAAAGAAAACCCGGCCTCCAAACCTTTTGAGAAGCTTCACATTGACTTAATGGGTCCGATCAATCCGGAATCCCGCAACGGGATGAGGTATATCATGACCATCATTGATAGCCACTCCGGGTACCTGTCCACTATTCCCCTAAGTTCCAAATCTGACGCCTGTCCTCAAATTGTATCCATTCTTAGATTTGAGAAACAAAAACAAGGATTCTTTCCCGCCACCATCTGTACTGATGGAGGGGGAGAATTCATATCCTGAGAACTCTACGCCTTCTTTCAAGAAAACTCCATCCAACATATTGTATCAGAACCATACCATCATGAACACAATGGAAGAGTTGAACGTGCCAATTGAACCGTTGCGGAATCCATCAGAACCACCCTACAATCCTCAAGACTACCTCTCAATCTGTGGGCCAAAGTATCCAAAGCCTCAACTCTCATGCTTAATCAAATTCCTAGAAGCGCAAACAAGAAATCACCCTACAAAACCTTCACAAACAAGACTCTGCCCTTGGATTATTTCCACCCCTTAGGCTCCAAGGTAGTGTACTTGAACTTGAAGATGGCTCGCGGGGATAATCTCAAAGAGCGCGGACTAGAGGGAACTCTCATAGGATTCAATCCCAACCTCCTGTTGTATCACATCCTCAAACCAGACAACACAATCATTTCCTACAAACACATTAAAATAATCAAATCTCTTCATCACACTCCCATTGCAGAAATCCCCCCGGAAATTGATCCTCCTCTTGACATCGATTTTCCCTTCCTGGACTCCAAATCAGCTCAGAGCACCTCTTCTGTCTCAACCACCAATCCTCAATTTGTCAATCAAAGTCCAATTGCAGCAGAAGCCGGAGAGTCTTCTGATGATCAATCATCTCATTTGTCACAAGAGGTTGCCGACGAACTGATTCCGTCTTGAGTTTTACGCGATCGCTCAATGCTCAATCCACCCGTTCTATACGGATATCATCACTATTTCGTCCCAAAATCCTTCAAACAGGCCAAGAAATTCAAAGATTATGAGAACTGGGACCTGTCTATGGACGCGGAGCTGGGCGGCATTGAAAAGATGGAAGTTTGGGAAGACTACAACAGTCCCGAGCCTGCTAATCCTCTCAACACTACCTGGGTCTACCGCCTCAAAGATAATTGCCACGGAGATCCACTAATCTACAAAAGTCAACTGTGCGTACAGGGATTCAATCAGATCTACGGCCTGGACTATCAAGATACCTTCTCTCCTACCGGCAAAGCCGCTTCTCTCAGAATTTCCCTACTCTAAGGACTGTATCATTTGCTTCCCGTCACCCAATTCAACGTTAAAAGCGCTTTTCTGCACGCTCCCCTGAAGGAACTTGTCATCATCAAAACTCCCAAAGGATCAAAGAGAAAGTCAAAATACCTAAAGCTCAAGAAGTCCCTATACGGGCTCAAGCAGGCCCCTTTCAACTGGTTCAATACACTCACCACTTGGCTCACCAGCCAAGGGTTCCATCAGTCAACTTCTGACCCCTGTCTTTACCTGAATCCTAAATGTCAATCGATGATATTCTTCCACGTCAACGATCTGATTCTAGTAGGTCTTGGCAAAAATTTTAAGGATAACTTTCTGCAACGTTTTCCAAATTCATCAGCTCACGATCCCAACACTATACTAGGAATGAAATACTCAAAAATAGACAACAAGATTCTTCTCTCTCAACCAAACCATATTGATCACGGGCTTGAAGAGCTCAGACTCACCGATTGCCATCCTTCCTCCATACCACTGACTTCAAACTTCAACTTGCAACCCGCCACGGCTGAAGAACACGAGGAGTTCAAAGCGCTCAACATCAACTCAAGATTGGCCGTGTTCTTGATGAACTACATCGCATGTCTGACTCGACCAGACATCAGTTACGCTGTCTCAAGCTTAGCTCTATTCTGCAAAAAGCCCGGGATCCATAACTGGGGCAAGGTAAAGCGCTGGTGGAAGTACTTGAAGGCCACAAATTCACTCTCTCTAGTGCTGAAAATAAAACACCGGGACACTCAACTTCAATTCTTCAGCAACGCCACCTGGAATGACAACCTTGAAACCAGGCACTCTCAGTCGGGGCATATAACTCTCCTGTTTGGATCCCCTGTTGCGTGGAGTAGCTACCGCCAAAGGAACGTCACGCACTCAACCACCAAGGCGGAACTCAATCCTCTCGTCGACTCCTTCCTTGAGGCAATTTGGATGAGAGGTCTGGTCTCGGAAATGTGGGAAAAACCCACTCAACCAAGCTCACATCACATTGACAACAAAGGTTTGGACAACAAGTTAAAGAAATTTGGCTGCAACTTCAAAAACCGCCATATCGACATAAAAAAAAAGCAATTAGGGAGGAACTACAAGCTAAAAACCTCGAAATCAAGCTCATACCATCAGAAAGCATGATAGCTGACGGGCTAACTAAAGCATTACCCCAAACTCAATTGTCCAAACTCCTCCAAGTCATTAATCCTCACTTCAATTACCTCGAAATCCTACCAGCCACAAGGGGTGTCAAATCATCCACTATGCGGCCCACCACACAGCCGCCCAATCCTGAGACGGAGAAACCCTCAAGCCCTCAGACAAACTGAATACACCGGGGGGATTCCCCCTCACCCGATCATTGGTCTCAAATCAATCTTATCGAGGCGGACTGCCTGGAAGCTCAAACAATTAAGACCTTCATCTCAGATTCCTTTGATTCTTTACTTTAGATTAACTTCCTTTTTCTTCTTTATTCTTCTTTCTTTTATTCTTAACGTTTCTTCCTCATTCTCCGTTTCTTTACTCTTTACTCAATAACGCAACAACTCACTACTTTCAAATCCTCATTGTCGCCGAATCACTGTTGACAAATCAATCACGATTCGACTCAATCTAAATTCACTCCTCAAGTTCTCAACTGTCCGGTATGATTTCAATCCTATTTCCTTCAAGCTTTCTATTGTTCCTCATTTCTTTCTTTTGTTGTTTTTTCTTCCTCAACTCACGCCTTGTTATTACTCAGTCTGTTCCTAGTCCCTCCAATATGATAATTTCTATCAACCTTCATCCATTCAATCAACAAATTTGAAGGTCAGTCACCAATTTATTGGACATAAAAATATATCAAAATTCATAATAAATTTTTTTTCTTATGTTTTCAGGCTTCAAGAACATCCAAGGCCATCCAAGGGAAGGGGAAGGGAAAAAAGAAGGATGAATCAGAGGAAGAGGTAATTTTGTAACTATACTTATTTTTTCTGCAATAGATTGTTTTTTTGATGAGTACTTCTCACTTTTTTAACATAGAGTGAATTGCTGACTGAAGACGAATATTCAGAAGATGAAGAGATGCCAGATTTGAATGAAGGAGAAGATTCAGCAGATGAAGAGCTGCCAGATATATATGTAATTAAGATGGGGAGCTTTCATTTCCTTTAATTTTTGGCTCATTTGTTGCATATTATTTTTCTTTAATTTTCCATTCAAAATATTATCAGAGTTCTTCAACCATTGTGAATAAGAAAGTTGCTTCTCCTGAATAAAACCCTGGGACAAGAATCAAGAGACCAAAGGTATCCAACAAAAATGATGATGCTCCTTACCATCCTCCTGGGGGGATGGTATTAGCAGCCCCAAAAATCAGTGAGAAAGTGAGGAAATTTGGTACTTTCTAATTTTTTCATTTTGCCCAATTTCTTTTGGGTTTTTCCTTTAGGTTTCCTGCACATTATCTTATTCTTTTTTTGGAATATTTGACCAAGGATAAATTAAAGAAGTGTGTATAATCTTTAGTCCATATTTTCTGTTATAAAAAATTCTCATTATTGGTTTTAGTTCCAATAAAAAGATTCCATTTCCCCTAAAAAAGACATTTCACATATCTCACATGTTCAAGATGTAGTAGGGGATGGGAACTGTGTCTTTGGAGCAGCAGCCAATGGCTTTGGGAGGATCTCAGAAGACTTGATGGAAACAAGGAAAGAAATGGTGAAGGAGCTTGATTCAAACCAAATCTTTAAAAACACAAGATAACTGCTTGATATCTGGGGTGAAACTTTTCAAGAAGCAAAAATGCAACTTAACTATCTTTATGGCCCAGGTCCCATAAATATGTATATGAAATTTCCATGTCATGGTTTACTTCTGGCTGAAACATATAATTTTCCAGTGGAATTGTTTTCTTCTTTAATGCCTTGCACTTATCTTCCACTGAATTCCCCTCACACTCTGGAATTCAAAAAATTTTCCTATTTTTTAAATTCTTTTAGAAGAATCCAAACATATAGTCTCATTCAAGTTGAAGTATGATCATTGGCCAGCTCCCAGGTTAGATCCACTTTGGAAAAGCATTGTGACAAAGGATTCCAAATCATGGAAAACAATTCTTCAGAGAAATTTTGATCCTGGTAATGAGGTTTTTTTTTCCTCCACAAAAATCAAGTAGAAATATAGAACCAATCATACTTGAATAAATTTTAATATTTGTATCCATATTGGTGCTTTATTTTTAATTTTTTGAATGAAGCTTGTAAGGTGTATGCAAGAATGCAGATGATAATGCACTATTTTTTTTAAAAATTCAACACTCTGAAAGCTTTAATCACCCAAACAAACAATTGAATAGGAAAACAAAAGGATTCAAAAATCCAGTGAGAACAGTGAATTTTTTGAATTTTTGGTTTTTTGATGGAATTTTTACAGGTCAAAAATAACATCCAGAAATCCTGAAAATTTTTTAAATAGCTCTCTAATAGCTCTCTTAATAGTCTTAAATCTTGAAACACCAAAAAAAATAAGTTAAAATGGCAAACGTAAGGATCAAAAAGTCAAAGGATAAAATTGAATTTTTTGCTTTTTTGAAGGAATTTTTAAAGGTAAAATAATACATCCAAAAAATATGAAAAAAATATTTTAATGCTCTTGAAATTTTTGTTTAAATTTTTTGATAGCTTGAATTACCCAAAACAAATGAAATAAAAAGGATAATAAAAGGATCCAAATGTCGAAAGACAAATTTGATTTTTTTGATTTTTTGTGTTTTTTGAAGGAACTTTTCAAGGGAAAAGGACTAATCAAAAAATTATGAAGAAAATTTTGAAAGGCTCTTTGAATTTTTGTAAAAATTTATGACAGCTGAAATAACCAAAAAAAAAAAATAAAAATAGCCAATATGATGATCCAAAACCCAATGCAAATTTTTTTTTTACAGAATTTTCTCATTTTTTGATGGCATTTTTGAAGGGGTTCTAATCCCTCCAAAATTACAAAAACTTTTTTTAGGGGTTTTGAAATGCCTGCTACGGGGCTGCTCAGTCAGAATTTGAAAAAATCAATTCTTTAAATTTGTTTGAAATGAAGTATTTTTGCGTGACATACCAACACAACGCAACCATGCACCAACATCAAAATGCGTGAAATAAAGGGTTGGATGCGTGAGAAAAATAATGCCCTTAATGAATCCATTACAAGATAAATGAATAAATGAATAAATAAATAACCAAATAAAAAAAATTAAAAAATTAAAAAATAAATAACTAAAGTATATTAAAATGAAATATAAATAAATAAAAATTTGCAAGCATACACAAACTCAAAACAGGTCGTGTGATGCAGTTTGCAACCCACATCGGTCCTAAACAGCCTTTCACGCGTCAGATGGTTGCAAAAAACTATTCAAAACCAAGATGGGTTGCAAACCAGGCCATTCAAACCATTTTTAGTTGTGAATGGGTTGTGCAGGTTTGCAAATTTAACATTCCCCCCCACCCCCCCAAAAAAAAAACAGTGGAACCTGGACCACATTTGGGTTCTTCCAGCTGTAATTCTTGGTTCTGCCCTACTTTATAGGAGCGCCAAAAATTGCTCTGAGTATCTAGAAGTTAAATGTTTGTTGGTGTTTCAAAAACAAAGTTTGTAGGGAGGGTGAGCTAGTGTTTGAGGAAAAAAAATCAACATTCTAACAACAAAATTTCAAGTCTTCCACCAAAACTAAAAAAATCAAAAAATCAAAATAAAAAAATAAAAAAAATAAAAAAAATTAAGGGAATTATTTTTCTCACAAAACCTACCATAAAATACATGGGTATTCTATTTTTCTGTGAAATTCTGAATACAGGGGCATTGAATTGATCTTTGGGGGTTACATATACTTATCTTGAGAATTTGATCAAGGTGGAGGGAGAATGCCACTGGACCAAATTTGGGTTCTGCAATCTGAAATTCTTAGTCCTGCCCCAATATATTGCAGTGAGAAACAGTGCACTGATTATGCAAATATTGATTATTTGATGATGCTTCAAAAACAAATTTTGTAGTGAGGATGAGCTCTACATTGTTTGAGGAGAAACATCATTATTCTAAAAATGGTTTTGATTTTCACCAAAATAAATCTTTAAAATACTAAAAGAAACATTTTTGTTGAATGAGAATGCAATTAAAAGAAAGAAAAATAGGATTGAAAGAAACTCAAACAACCACAAAAAAAGTCAAAGGAAAATAATTAAAAAAATTGATGAAAATAAGACTGAAGAAAATTGATTATTTTTTCAGACACCCTAGCCAGTTTCAAAGAATTATTTACTTACTGGCAATGGCTGAAACTTTTTTCTATCTTTCTTTTTTGATATTTCAAAGAAAAAAAAAGACAAAAAATTCTGAAGAAGTTTCAATACAAATCTGTGTGTTTGATTAAGCCCCTTAAGTATTTTCAATAAAAAGTTCATTACATTTTTGATAATTTTTATTTTGTATTTGAATTTAAAAAATAACCACATTTCAAAATTTACACCACCCCATTTACCATCATTTAATTTGCCGCTATTTTGATGGTGAAAAATATTTTATTGGCTAAAAGATTTGATTAAGATTTAAAACATTTTTTCATTCCATCCTCCAATGATATTCTAAATACCAAAAAATGTCAGCTTGCTACTATGTACAGAGCAACCTGTCATAGCAACACAAAACTATAAAAATAAGAATATCTAAATTAAAAAAGATGAAGTGTGAAATCCATAAATATTGTTGAAGCAATGGATTCCTCACCCAAAATTAGGTGGGGTCACTCACTGACCCCACCCTTAAAATCCAAGTCCTTACATTTTTAAAATAATTAAAAAGAAAAGTACTAAGAATTACAACACCAGTATGGCAACTTTTTGCCATTTTAACATTTCACAACTGTTTTCACATATAGGGTTTATGCCTAAAATTCACTCAGAATTGAGGTGTTGTGTATATTTTAGGAGTTACACGTGGAAATGTGTTATCTCACAATTCCTGCGCGCAGCCCCACATCATTACATACCCCTACGTACTCATAGTAGCAGTTTCCCGCGTACTAGAGACCCGCGCGCAGCTAATTCTGCCATTCAAGCAGCGGATCCCACCCTGCGCGCATCTGAACTGACTGATCCCCATGTCTGGATCTGTCATGACTAATCTGACAACCAGGTACCGCTCAAAGGCGCTACAATGTAATTAGGGTTGCCTGGCATATGTAAAAAGTAGACATATGCATTACTAATAATCTTAAAAGATCAAAACTTAATTAAAATTAATAAAAATAAAGTTTAGAAAATTTTTCAATAATAAATTAAAGATCAAGGATTACCACGTCAATCATTGACTTTGATCTTTGAAGACCACAAAACACTACAAGGAGTGTTCATAAAAATTATTAAAAATTCTCTATGTGATCAGCAGATAATAGAAAATCAGTAAAACTCCAAATATGTTCACTTCAAAGAAATAATAATAGCACAAATGAAGGATGAGTGCAGAATGATCAAATTTACCCAATAATAGATTCACAGATCCTGGGGATAAAATAGTACAGAAATCCAGCAGATACAAGGTCAGATGATTAACAGAACCAAGTGGACGTGCTAATTGTGATCTGAATAGATTTCCAGCCTCAGCCCAAGAGCAGAACTCTCTCTACGCGCCCTGAGAAGCTCAAAGTCATCCCAAAAAGGTATTTATACAGACCTCTTTGGATCCATTATTCCATCGTCAGTTTACCAAGAATTATAATTATCAATCAGAAACTGTGTGGTTGTTAGTCAGGTGCTTATGAAGAATCTAAGCAAGTGATTTATGACCAAGTCTGTAGTATTATTATTTATTTCTTAAAACCAATCAACCCTTGAAGTGTAGTCAGGAAATACACCCCATCTGCTCTGAAACCTTTCCTATTGTTGCAGGATTTTTGTGGTAAAGTGCTCAGAGTGAGTGTTTCCCTTCCTGTCTAGGCCATTGTTATGTTATGCCCGGCCATTAGTGGAATAAGCCCTTTATAAGGCACCCATTTTCATTCCAAGGTTCTTAAACTGCCTAAGGAGGCCCCTTGAAGAGAGGTTGCTTTGTCTGTAAAGACCCTTAGTAGTACAATACTGTGGCCCCTCTTTTATATACATATTGGAAACCTTCTATTACCAAACCAATTAAACCTTGCAACTGCTCTTATTATATTATTTATTTGAGCCTCCAAGGGTTCATTTTTGGAATTATAATAATTATTATTATTCCAGTATTTTTATCCCTATCTGTAGCTAAGGGAATGCAAGATTCCTGGTATCAGAGAACCAACAACTGGGGGTCTGGCGGGGAAATATCCTTAAATAATTAATATTTGATTATTTATTCCTTGGACCAGTCTATCTTCTTAAAAATAAGTTACAATACTTATAACATATATTTTTGATCCTTTGTTTCTCTAGTGGATCTTAAGGCCAATGGAGAATTGATCAATTATTATTTGAACCTTCTTAAAAAGAAAAAAGAAGAAAAAATCCGTAACTTTGTTCCTGTTATTATAACTCCAGAGAAACAACAAGAGAAATTGCTTTATTATAAACAGCATGTTATAAAGGAAAAAGAAATTGAGCTTGAAGAATTATAAATTTCAATTCTTTATTAAGGCAACATAAGGAGTGGAAAATTTATCAAAGGAAGCTTTATATTTGTAAACTTAATAAAAGTGATTATTTTTCTAAAAACATCATCTTGCCATGTAAAAATACAAAAAAATATTAAACTTATATTTTTCTGTTCTTTATCGATCTCAGTGGATTTGGTATTTGGTGATCTCATTTACCAGGAACTCCTAGAGGATGTCTCAGAAAGTGTACCCTTGGACTTACCCTTGGATTTATCCCAGGATCTGATTGGAACTCACTCAGACCCTGTTGGAATACCCCCCAAGTACAGTTGTGATCCCAACCAAGTGTTGGTACCCTTTAATTTAAATTTAAGTGAGTTAAAATATATATAAAAAAATTATTAAAAACATAAATACACAAAAAATATTATTTTTTTATATATTTAAGTCTTTTCTCAAAAGTTTCAACAAAAGACTTACTCATTTATTTTAGTGCTATGTACCAAAAACAGGCGCAACACCCGTGCAACAGGTAGAGCCCTATCTTATGGATCTCTGCCTGGACGAACCCATACACGCAAGGACTCCAGTTGAAAGCGCAAAGAGGGGCTCAAACCCGTGACAATTGCGTCACGCGGGATGACAACAGCAACAACCGCAGCTACCAACTCTACCAACAGAGTGTTGGAGAACCACCCATTGTCCATTAAGTTATCCCTGGAGGATACCGGTCTTCCTATGGCACCCAAGGTCCTCAGCCCATCAGAAGTTAAGGAAACCAAAGGATTGGGACAGTATAATATCCCTAGCCAAGAAGTGGAAAAAGGTGTACCACAATTAGATTTAGAAGCTCTCAATAGCTTTTCTGTAAATGTTTCTCACAATTTTACGGTTATCCGCCAATGTTTTGACAAAGTTGATCAACAATTGGACAAATTGAGTCTGAGTATTTTCAGAGTGATTGATACCCAGTCACAGACTATGAGAATTGATGAGATATAAATACAACAAATCAAGGATAGTATAAAATCTAGTAAGTTGGACCTGATGAAAAAAATTGATGATAACCAATCAGTTCTTCAGGAAGATATTCTTGCAACCATGAACCAGCTTAAGGAAGAAGTTGAGAAAACTAGTCCTAATCCTTCAGCTTACCTGATTAACAAAATTGATTTACTAAACAAAAAACTTGATTTGGAGTAAGGTATGATTAAGAATGATCTCAGAAATCTTAAAGTCAATTCTACTAACTCCCCCATCATTGACCTGGAAAAAACTAGACCTGCTAGGTTCACCAGCACACCTAGTGTTCCTCCCAGAACCATGACAACTAGGAATGAATCTTTTGGGCCCAGTCCCACTCCTGAAATAGAACAGGCTTTGAAGTTACTTCCTCCCATTACTGAATGGCCTAAATTCTCAGGAGGAGGAGAATACAACCATGTCAGTTTCATTAAATTCATTGATTATACCCTTGCTTCTTATGAACTCCCTGATACAATAGTTGTGGTAAGATTGCCCAGACTATTTGAAGGAGTGGCTCTTGATTTGTTTATCAATAAAAGGGAAGAATTTGGATCTTTATCCTTGATTTCTGGGAAAGAATTGATCAAAGCATAATTTGGTACTAGGATTTGGAAAAGCAAGATGATGAAAACTTTTGAAACCTCCAATTTTGATCAATCCAAGGACATACCTCATAAGTGGTGCTTAGACCAGAAAAGGAGGTTAGACTGTTTTTACCTGAATGCTGATAAAGAAGAAGTCAATGAAAGACTTCTCAACTTATGTCCCAGACAAATCAACCACAGTTTAAGGTGCAGGATTCCTATGGATTCTTTTCTTTCTACCCTGATAGGTGTGTTGGAAGAGACTATTGATATGAATAGTCTAGATAAGAGAGTCAACAGGCTC
Source organism: Puccinia polysora (assembly GCA_025617555.3). Classification (NCBI taxonomy): domain Eukaryota; kingdom Fungi; phylum Basidiomycota; class Pucciniomycetes; order Pucciniales; family Pucciniaceae; genus Puccinia; species Puccinia polysora. Next base: position 6,373,495 of record CM062635.1, read on the forward strand.
CCCAGGGAACAAAATACTGGGAACAAGGAAGAGTATACTGCCAAAAATAAGGATTACCCTGCCACTAATACAACTACATTGGAGGTCAAGAAGACTCCAGAGTCAAAGGAAAAAGTATGTTGGAACTGTAACCAAACAGAACATGTAAAACCTGATTGTCCTCTACCTAGGAAAACAATTAATCCTATTGAAGGAGAAGAGTATGATAATCCTGACCCTCACCTAGATGATAGTGATGTATCACTTTCTGAGTGTGATTTGATAATCACTAACCCCATCAATGTCATTGAAGAAATTATTGAGTCTTCTCTAGGAATAAATTCTGTTAATGAGGATTCTAACTTACCTCAAAACTTTGGTTATGGAGAACTGAAAGCCTTAGGACACATTGTCTCTGGACTAACCTTAGCTGCTGACCAAAAAAAGATAGCAGCAGTAATGAATAGGCCAATGCCTCAGAATAAAACTGAACTCCTATCTTTTATTAGCTTCTGCAGCTAATATAGGAAGTAATTACCAAAGTTTGCTCTTCTAACCAAGTGTCAGTATGAAATCTGCAAAATCACCACCTTGTTTGAAATGACTCATGAAAGAGTTAAGAATTACAAGGAACTCAAGATGGGCATGGCTTCAGCTCCAGTAATGATTCAGCCAGACTATTCTAAACCCTTCAAGCTCTATATAGATGCTAATATAGACGGGCTAGGTGCTGCATTACAACAGGAAGTCATAGAGGATGACAAACCAGTGGAAAAACCTATACTCTTTATATCCAGACAAGTTAAGGATACTGAGAAAAGGTATAGTTCAAGCCAAATGGAATGCCTTGCTTTAGTATGGGCTCTGGAGAAACTTCATTACTACTTGGAAGGCACCAAGTTCAAAGTGATTACTGACTGCAATGCTGTCAGGACTTTGATGAAAATGAGGACCCCTAGTAGGCACATGTTAAGATGACAGATACCAATACAACAGTACAGAGGTCAGATGACCATAGTTCACCAAGCTGGTGCTATAAACCAGAATTCTGATATTTTGAGCAGGAATGCTTTACCCAGTAACCCAAGTAACCCTGATTATGATCCAGAGGATAATGATATCTTCCCTATCCTTAACATCAACATGTTGAAAGTTGAAGCTCCTATAATGGGAATCTGTGAGAATTTTGATTGGAGACCAAGACCAAGCTGAATTTCAGAAAGAAATAACAAGTGTGAGAATGAGAATGAATAGACATAAATGAGATTACAGGAAGAAATGACCAACAGAGAACAATCTGGCTGAGACAAGAAAGTCTCATATGGAGAAATGAAGATAGAGAGACTTGAAGAAGCAGCCAGAGTAGAAATTGAAGTGCCAGTTCAGAATCACTGATTAAGGAGTGAGGAACTGAGAGTTGGGTGGTAAGCTCCTGAACTGATCAACGAGTTGCCAGTTGAAGTTCTTACCATGATCTGACTGGGTGCTTGTCATGATTGATTGGAAAATAGGATGTTGGTTGATGTTGAGAGTAAGACTGAGGAGTTGAATGGGCTCGTGCAGTTGTTACAATTGATTGATGTTGATTGCTTGAATGTAGATATATTGGTTTGATGAATTGATTGTAGTTGGTTGGTTGTTGAGTTGTGAGAGAAAGCTTGACTTGTATGGCAATTGTCTTCGGTGGCTCAAGCGGTGTTGGTTGGAGATGTTGCTGCCGCAAGAGCGGGAGTGACGCTTGTAAGTAAGAACACAGCGTGCAGGCATAAAAGAAAGTGTCGCACGCCAGTGCGCTTTACAAAGAAGACAACAGAACGCGGAAGTTGATCACAAAGAGTATGGAAAGAAATGAAAGGTAAGAGAAGAATGAAAACAATGAGGTATGTGACTACAGATCTAGGAGAGTGCAGGAAAGAGATTCAAAACTTTAACACGCCCCCACAACTCGGAGATCAGTGAAAAAGAGAGCTGAAGGCATTTACAAGTTGAAGGTTTAATTGAACTGAATTCAAAACAAGACCAGCAGACTTCAAAATACAGAGTAATGAGTGTGAGTTTTTCTAAACAAGATTCAATGAAGGAAAAGAGTGTGTAAAATCATGAAAGAAAAGAAAGTAGCAGATGGAGATCTTACAACTAGACAGATCAAAGAAATGGTTGATCGGATAGGCTAGGAGATGTTGGTGAAAGATAATGGTCCAGTTGATTGAGATGGTGAGAGGATTGGATGGAAACAAAAGGATTATTGAGATTTGTATGAATGAATGAAATATGAATTTGGAGGGAATCGGAGAATGGTGTAGAATGGGAGGAAGAGCAAATGAGAATATGGGAGGAGAGCAAATGAGAATGGGAAAGTGGAGAATGAGAACGGGAGATTGGAATGGTTGGATGGAATGAGGAAAGTGAGAGGCCGATTGGTCAGAGTAAAGCAAGAGGACTCGAGGAAACCGAGCAAGATTCAAATTGGAGGATTTCAAATTGAAGTCACCACACCCCATCAGTGTCAGGGTGTCGCGGTCAAAGAGCCGCAGAGATCAACTATTTCTACACACCGCCGTGTCTAGAAGGAAGATTGAGGATTTTGGATGTTAAATTGATCACGGATGGTTTGATGGCCGGCTTTGTGAGGGAATCGGCGAGCATCTCCACAGATGTGATTAGAGTGGTGAGAATATTTCCTTCGTCTTTCTTTTCTCGCAGCCATTTGATGTGTATGTCGACGTGTTTCAGAGCTTTGTGATGAGAGTCGAGGTTGACTAAGTCGTGGAGGGCTTTGTTATCAATGTAAGCGCAATGAGTTAATTTAAACTCAGGGTTTAGGTCAAGGAGAAGATTTTGGAGCCAAATCTTTTCTTGAGTGGCAAGAACCAGAGATTCGAGCTCTCCTTTGGTCGAGGAGAGCGATATGGTGGACTTTAGCTTGCTGTGCCATGCGACTGGGCTCCCGTAAAGCATGATTATGAAGCCTGTGTGGCTTCTTCTACTGGTTGGATCATCTCCACCGTCGGAGTCGCTAAAGCATTTGATGTTGTATTTGAAGTTTGGGGATGTTAAGCGCAGGGCAAGGTAACGGGTGGCGTTAATGTACCTCCAGACGTGCTTGGCCTGTTCCCAGTGGGAAATTCCGGGTCAATTGTTGAAACGTGAAAGTTTGGAGACTGCGTATGAAAGGTCTGGTCTGGTGCGACTGGAGATGAAGTTTAAATATCCCATTGCCAAACGGTAGTTGATATCGAGTTGCAGGAATTTAGCATTATCTTCTTCCAAGGCGGGAGTTAACTTAATATTAGGGGTCATTGGAGTGGTGATGGGTTTAGATTCATTGAGACCCAGCTCCTGGAGGGCGGTGGCGATATGCTTGGGTTGATGAAGTAAGTGAAGATCGCCACGAGTTATGACAAGATTTCTGAGGATTTTAGTAAGATTGCCCTTGTGAGAGATGTGGAATTGATTTTTGAGTCTGGATCTAAAATTTTTGGATTCGCCTATGATCATTAAATTGTTGATGTAAAAAAAAACGGAGAGAGACTCGGATGGTTGATGAAAAGGCAAGGATTGGCGGCTGAGGATTTGAATTTTTGGGAGAGCAGCCAGCGCCTGAGGTTTTTGCACCAGCTCTTGGGAGCTTGCTTGAGGCCGTAAAGGGAATTCTTCAATTTAAGGTAGGGAAATTTGCATTCATAACCCTTGGGAAATTTGATGTAAGTTTCTTCCTCCAAAGGAGCGTGCAAGAAGGCAGCTTTGATATCCATTTGAACAATCTTGAGCTTGTGGTGAAGGGAGTAGATGAGGAGGGTACGTAGGGTGGTGATGAGACCAGTGGGAGCGTAGGTTTTGCCGCAGTCAAGGAACTCCTGTTCCTTGAAACCTTGAACACACAGTCAAGATTTATAGATTGTTCCATTTCCGCTGGGGTCGTCTTTGAGGCGGTAAACCCAGGTGGTGGAGAGAGCGCGTTTGCCAAGTTGTAGAGAATGACAGCCTTCCCACACTTCGAAACTCTTGATGCCGTCGGTTTTGGTCTTCATTGAATCCAGCCATTGATCCTTATTGTTGGATTTCAAAACCTTGGGGTAGCTTTTGGGAACCGCACGAGCTAGGAAACCGTATCGATTTGGAGCTTTGAGGGTGGATCTATCACGTAAAGTGCGTGTGGACGGATCGATGAGATGCTGGGCTATCTCGTCAGCATCGGAATCAGAGGATGATTGGTCGGATGAGCGAGGAGAAGGGGAAGGAAGAGGATCGTTATTTAAGATGGGTTCAGGCAACGCAGAGGGAGAGGATTCCGGGAGCTGACCGGGGTGAGAACAGGAGATTGCGGGAGTGGTGGAATTTAAGAGATCAGTAAGTGTTTCATCTAAGGATAGAAGAGGATCAAAAGGAGACTTGGAGGGATGGAGAGAAGAGGAAGAGAATAGAGTGTTTTTGAAAATTTTAACATGTTTTTGAGCGGATGACATCACCAACTTTGGGGCAGAAGACCCAATAAGAGTTCAATTCTAGGTCAAATCCAACTAAAATACCTTCAAGTCCCTTCTTGGCGAACTTGGAGAGATTTTGTCGCTGATTAAGCACGATTTTCTTAGAGCCAAGTACTTTGATGACCGAGAGCTTGGGAATTGAGGATTTCCAGAGTTCGTAAGGGGAAACTTTGTTGGGTTTGGAGGGGATAAGATTCAATAAGAGACAACAGCTGGATACTATCTTGTCCCACATGATGAGAGGAATTTTCATGTCCAACATAGCGGTCCTGGCAGCTTCAATTAAAGTGCGATTGGCATGTTCGGCAATGGGGTTGTGTTGTGGAGTGTACGGTTTGGAGGTTGAGTGAAGAATTCCATTTTCGGAGAAGAAGGAGGTTAGTTGAGAGTTCAGGAATTCACCGCCGTTGTCGGAATGGAATTTTTTTATTTTTTTGTTGAATTGATTGGAGTAAAGTTGAATGAATTTAATGATCTTGTTGGTGGCGTCAGATTTGAATTTGAGAGGTACACAGGTCTTGAAGCGGGAGAAATTGTCGGTGAGGACAAGGAAGAAACTATTTCCAGTTTTGGAGGGAGGAGAGATGGGGCCGCAGAGATCAGCGTGGATTTTGTCAAATTTGGCTTCGCTCTTGGGAAATATTCCTTTGAAGGGAGTCCTGTGGATCTTTCCTTGGGCGCAGGAGATGCAATCGTGGTTATCCCACCTGAGTTTTAGGAATTCTCAAGCAAGCAGCTTGACAGAATCGGAGTGAGAGTGGCCAAATCTTTTGGGGAGGGTGGAGAAAGAGATGAAGGAGAAGGCGGTAGGTGAGTTGGGATTGATGAATTCCTTGACAAACATGAGGTTATCTTTGATGTAGCCTTCAAGGATGATTTCTGTATTGAGAACAATGACAAATCTATTCGTGGTGGTGAGTTGTAAGGAGCAAACACCAAGAATGAGTTGGCCTAGCAAAATCAAGTTTATGGCTATGTCTGGGACAAGGAGAGAGTTTTTGAGGTTGAGTTTGGAATGAGAAGTGATGATGGTTGCAGTACCTTGTCCCAAGGCGGCTATCAAGGATCCCAATTTTCCAGTTTGGATGATGGTGTTGTCATCCTTCAGACTACTGAAGAATCAGGAGTCGTTAAACATGCTTTGGGAGGCACCGGAGTCAAGAATTATCTGGCTTTGGTCTAGGCAATGGGAGTGAGTCATAGCGAATGTGAATGCAAGGTGTGCTGAGGCGGCAGGGTTCGAGCTGGAGGGATTGGCTTTATTGGAGGATGAGGAAGGTGAGGAGGCTGTGAAGTTTGGTCTTAGATGGGGAAATAGCCAGTAGCATTGTTCTTTTGGGTGATTGGCTTGAGGATTGTGCCAGTTTGCCTTGCATCTCAACAGATTTTGTTGCATGATCATGGCGGAGGCTTGAGATCCCAAGGCGGTTTCATGTTTAACTTGGTTAAGATGTCTCAGAACTAGATCTCCGTTGATTTTCCTTTCGCCGAGGGAGTGAGTGATGGTGGTTTTCAGATGATCCAATTGAGGAGGGAATTTGTAGAGAAGAAGGTAGGCTATTATATTGTTGTCCATTTTGATGCCGATTTCAGAGATTTGCATTAAACATGACTTGGCTTCAGTGATGAATTTCTCAATATTTCTCGGATCGAATTGGAGGTTGAGGAAGTTAAAGAAGACTCTTGATTGATTTGCGGTTTGGGATGAGGCAAATAATTCATTTATTGAGTTCCACAGATCAATGCCATTGGTCAGATGGTGTTCCTTCCCGCAATTCACATAGGTTTTGTTGTCTAATTTGGCAAGGATGTATCCAACAATTTCAAGGTTGATTTTGACTGGAAATTTTTCTGGTTCGGTTGAAGAGAGCCATGAGGTGATGCCTTTGAGGAAAAAGATTGTGAGAATTTTTGATTGCCACAAGGAGAAGTTATTTTCCAAGAGATTGGGGATTGAATCTGTCAAGGTCTTCAGGAGCGAAGAGTTGGAATCCGCTGGTCCTGGGGTAGTCATTTTTGCCAGGTTTGCTGAGTTGGAGAGCCTTTCCGCTTTTAACCGTGAAGGTTTAATTGAAATGAATTCAAAACAAGACCAGCAGACTTCAAAATACAGAGTAATGAGTGTGAGTTTTTCTGAAAAAAATTCAAGGAAGGAAAAGAGCGTGTAAAATCATGAAAAAAAGAAAGTAGCAGATGGAGATCTTACAACTAGACAGATCAAAGAAATGGTTGATCGGATAGGCTAGGAGATGTTGGTGAAAGATAATGGTCCAGTTGATCGAGATGGTGAGAGGATTGGATGGAGACAAAAGGATTATTGAGATTTGTATGAATGAATGAAATATGAATTTGGAGGGAATCGGAGAATGGTGTAGAATGGGAGGAAGAGCAAATGAGAATATGGGAGGAGAGCAAATGAGAATGCAAAAGTGGAGAATGAGAACGGGAGATTGGAATGGTTGGATGGAATGAGGAAAGTGAGAGGCCGATTGGTCAGAGTAAAGCAAGAGGACTCGAGGAAACCGAGCAAGATTCAAATTGGAGGATTTCAAATTGAAGTCACCACACCCCATCAGTGTCAGGGTGTCGCGGTCAAAGAGCCGCAGAGATCAACTATTTCTACACAAGTCTGGTGACTCATGTTTTGTTGGCCGCCTTTGTGAGTGCATCCGCTGTCATTGACTGAGACGGAATCAATTTGACCTCAATTAGGTTATGTTGAAAGTCGTCTTGAAGGCTTTTGGTTTTGATATCAACATGTTTAGCTTTTGAGTTGGAGACAAATTTCTTGATCTTGTCATCAAGTCCCTTTTTGTCTATTAGGTGAAGCGGGTACTTGAACGAGCTTTGATAGATGTCCTCAATGAGTTTCTGAGCCAACAAGATTCAAGATTGCAGCTGGAAAACGAGACACATTTGGATTTGGTTGAGGAGTGAGTTATTGATTGTCGATGCTTGCTGATCCAATACAGCGGAATGCCTTTGAAGGAGCAGATAAAGCCGCTCTGAGAGACTCTTGATTCTGGATTGTCAGCCCATGTGGCATCGCTGAAACATACTAGTCAATTTGATATGGATTGCAGTCCCAGTGTTAAGGTTGTATCCTTAGTGTTGCTCAAATACCTCCAGAAACATAAGACCTCCTTCCAATGGCTTATGCTGGGTTCTTTACAGTGTCACTCCAGGCTAGAAATGGTGAAGCTGATATTGGGCCTGGCGAGTCCAGAAATGAAGTTCAGCCGGCCGATGGGAGAGCAATAATTGACGTTCAGAGCAAGGAATTGATTTTGATCTTTCGATTCAGCCTTGCCAAGATGAAGGCCAGGGGTGAGAGGAGTTGATACGGGCCGACTTTGTTGAAGGTTGAGTTTGGCTATCCCTTTTTCAATTTGAAGTGGAAGTGACAAATGGATTAGGCCTTCTTTTCTTTCTATCTTCATCCCAAGGAGGGTGTTTGGCTTGTGCTCAGAGGAGTGTTTGAATTTTTTGAGGAATTTCTCCTTGAATTGATCAACGTTCCTGGCGACTAGAAGATTGTCAACATGAAAGAAGACTACGCTTTTCTTGTCTTCACCTATGTATAGACATGGATTGCATGCGTACTTTTGAAAACCTTGAGCTTTGATCCACTCGCTTAGCATTCGGTACCAGTTCCTTGGAGCTTTTTTCAACCCATACAATGATCTCTTGAGTCGTAAGTACTTTGAAGATTGACCAAAACCAAGAGGTGTTTTGATGAAGACCTTTTTGTCGAGTTCGGAGTGTAGAAAAGCGCCCTTTACGTCAAGTTGAAGCATTTCCAGATTTTTGTCAGCCACGTAAGTAAGTACTGCTCTCAGAGAAGCTACCTTCCCAGTGGGTGCGTAGGTCTGCAAGTAGTCCAGCCCATATTGCTGATTAAATCCTTGCACACACAATCTGGTTTTGAGGATGGGAGCTTCACCATGGGCATTGTGTTTGATCTTGAAGACGGGCACAGTTTTGGGGGATTAGTGACCATCTTTTCATCAACTTCTTCCCAGACGTCCTGGTCCTCAATTGTTTTGAATTCCTTTAGCACAGACTCTTTCCAACCTGGAATGATCATAGCTTTGGAAAGAGATGAAGGAATTGTTTCGGAGATGAATCCGTAGCAATCCGGTTTGGCCAAATTGTTGCGGTTTCTCAGATTCGGCCTGAGATTTTCTTTGAATGCCAAGTCCGAGTCAGAGAAACCGTTAGAGTCATTGTTTTCCGGCTTGGGCTTGATTGCAGGAGTCGGTGGGTTGGTGGTGAGATTGAATGAAGTTGGAGGATCAAGTGGAGGCTCCCCGAAGGTTTGATTTGCATTTGAAGAGACAATTTGTTGGGTACTGATGGCTTCATCTACGTTGAGGATCAGTGTTGATTCTTGATTTTTGAACTTGACATGTTTGGTGTCGATAATCTTACCGGTCAAGGTGAGAATCTTTTAAGAGAGTAGAGACGGATTGAACCCCAGGAGCACTCCGGGGGCGCCTTTTTCGCTGAGTTTGGAATTGATGTTGGCATCGTTCAACCTATAGGTCAGACTTGTGCCAATGGGTTTGACATAGTTATCCAATAATAGATTTTGATGCATTTTCTTCCAGGGAGAATCTTCTCCTTTCTGTTTTGGAATTTGGTTCAGCATGAGACAGCATCCCTTGAGAACTTTTTGCCAGCATGATTTAGGAATGTTCGAGTCTGAGAGGGTTTCTCGAACGGCTTCCATTACGGTTCTGTTTGCCCTTTCCACGCGACCGTTGTGCTGAGAATGGTAAGGCTTGCTGACAATTTGGTTGATGTGGCGATCCTTGTAGAATTTTTGGAGCTTCTGGTTCACGAATTCTCCACTGCCATCCAAGCAAACGTCTCTGGGATATTGGCCCAATTTCTGGCGTTGATTCTCAATCACGAAGATGAGAATATCAGCTGTATCACTTTTGGATCTGAAAGGGAAACCGGCAATATACCCAGAGTGCGAGTCTATGAGGGTGAGGACGTATTGGTACCCACCTTTTGACGTAGGGTTGATAGGTCCAATGAGATCCAGATGAATCTTCTCAAAGCATCTTTGGGCATTCTCCTGTTGATGGTTGAACGGTACACGGGTTATTTTGGATTTATTTCAACTGAGGCATTCAAACCTGGTTCTCTGTGATTTGGGGAGCTTCACGTTGAGGAAGTTTTCCATTCTTGAGAGACTGGCATGTCCTAGAGATCAATGAATAGTAGAAAGTTTGGCATGGTTGTAGAAGGATTTCCTTGTTTGATTGGCCATAGCAATTACAAAAAAGTTGTTAATAATAGAACCGGACAGTAAGGGAGCACCTTTGGTGGTGAGTTCAAAGGTGTGGGGAATATTTCTTCTGTCAACCTGAAGGTTAGCTCCTTGGCTCATGAGCGCACCCAGCAATATCAGATTTACCGTTGACTTGGGAACCCAGGCGGCGTTAGATAAGATGACGTTGGCGGCTTTGGTGGCCGCGCTGCACTCCCACTTCCTTTGATTGTAATGACAGAATCCTTCTTTCCAGTTTGAATTTGTCCATTTCTCTTCTCAAATGTCATGAAGTAATCTTGATCAACTATCATATGGGTGGAGCAGCCTGAGTCAAGTATAAAACGTTGTTGATCAATAGGGTTGGTTGGCACGTTTGAGCTGAGACCGCAGAAGAAGCTGTAAAAATGTGCTTTGTCCTTGGCTTTTGGTTTGGCTTTCTTTGATCCGTGATTTGGGACATTTGAGGTTTTGAGCTTGGGAAATTCAAACCAGCACGAACTGGCTGAATGCGACGTCCCTGCCGGATTATGCTTGCCATTTTCACATTGAGGCCCTCTATATAGAGAAACATTAACAGGTTTGACTCTTTCTCCTTCTGAAATTGATTCTTTTTTATGTTGTATTAGATGGTTGAGAAAAACATCTAATTTCATGTCAGTAGTAGAGTGCATGATTTGAGACTTAATGTGCTGCATCAAAGAGGGAAACTTGAATAGGACAAGATAGGCAATAATATCTGAGGGTAGTTCGATGCCAACATTGGTCATTTTCTTGAGATATATCTTTACGGTCGTTAAGAATGTTTTGATGTTGCTTTCCATTGAGAGATGCAGAAAGCCATTGAAAACACAAGCTCTGTTTGCAGATTGAGACGACGCAAAATGTTCTTGGGTTGAGATCCAAATCAGCTTGGCATTGTCTTTGTTGGAGTCGTTGATAATGTTGTTGTAGGAGTTCACGTCGAGTTTGGAAAGGATGTGAGCTAAAAATTCTTGGTTTGTATCCTCATCAAGACAGGTTGAGTAATCCCCATTCATAATGTTGAATATTCCTTGTAGTTTGAAGAGTTTTTTGAATTTCATTCTCCACATGCTGTAGTTATCGGCAGTTAGCAGAGGGGTGGATTTGATGATTGATTTGATTGCAAGCGATTTGTAGTTGGTATATTCCCCCCCTGGTCCTGGTTTCAATGAGGTCCCTGGTCAACCCATTGTCTTGATTGGCGCAGGCTTTTAACCGTGTGAGAATTTTGATTGGAGACCAAGACCAAGCTGAATTTCAGAAAGAAATAACAAGTGTGAGAATGAGAATGAATAGACATAAATGAGATGACAGGAAGAAATGACCAACAGAGAACAATCTGGCTGAGACGAGAAAGTCTTATATGGAGAGATTAAGATAGAGAGACTTGAAGAAGCAGCCAGAGTAGAAATTGCAGTGCCAGTCCAAAATCACTGATTAAGGAGTGAGGAACTGAGAGTTGGGTGGTAAGCTCCTGAACTGATCGATGAGTTACCAGGTGAGTTTCTTACCATGATCTGACTGGGTGCTTGTAGTGATTGATTGGACAATAGGATGTTGGTTGATGTTGAGAGTAAGACTGAGGAGTTGAATGGGCTCGTGCAGTCGTTACAATTGATTGAGGTTGATTGCTTGAATGTAGATATATTGGTTTGATGAATTGATTGTAGTTGGTTGGTTGTTGAGTTATGAGAGAAAGCTTGACTTGTATGGCGATTGTTTTTGGTGGATCAAGCGGTGTTGGTTGGAGATGTCGCTGCTGCAAGTGCGGGAGTGACGCTCGTAAGTAAGAACACAGCGCGTGGGCACAAAATAAAGTGTTGCACGCGAGTGCCCTTTACAAAGAAAACAACAGAACGCGGAAGTTGATCACAAAGAGTATGGAAAGAAATGAAAGGTAAGAGAAGAATGAAAACAATGAGTTATGTGACTACAGATCTAGGAGAGTGCAGGAAAGAGAGTCAGAACTTTAACAGAATCCACCTTTGTGAATTGGATTAATCCTTGTTCAACTCAATCAAAGAATCATACAATTCTGGCATGAAAACTATGATCACCATTATGGAAAGTACTTCTCCACAATCTGAATTGATCAATAGCCTACCTGAACCCCTCTTGAAACCATAAAAAGCCAGAAGGTTCACCATATGGGATGCTCTAGTATACTACAGGCATCAACATTCAAGTGTTATAGTCTTAACTAAGGATGACCATTTCAAACATGTCCTGGCTGAATGCCATGATAACTTCTCATCTAGCCATTTATCTGCTGATAGAACCTTAGATAAGGTTAAACAAACTTCTTGGTGGATCAATTGGAGAGACTCCACTATCCAGTATGTTACTAGTTGTGAAACTTTTCAGAAGTCCAACAGGACCACTGGGAAAAGGTTTGGTCTACTGCAAAAGATTTCTGAACCCAAGAAAAGATGGGAAATCATCAACATGGACTTTTTAACTGGACTACCACCAGGAGGAGCCTATTCCTACCACTCAGTCCTAGTCATCATGGATAGGTTCTCCAAGAAAGCACAGCTTGTACCTAATCACAAGGAAGACACTGCTATGGAAGTTGCCCTATTATTTTGGAACAGAATCATTGCTGATGTTGGAGTTCCCAAGATCATTATCAGTGACAGAGATCCTAAATTCATCTATGAGTTCTGGAGGAATCTTCATGACATGCTGGCAACCACCTGAGCTTTCTCTACAGCTTATCACCCTCAGATGGATGGCTTAGCTGAAATAATGATTCAGAACCTGGAAGACATGCTCAAGAGAATCTGTGGCTTTGGTCTAGAATACAAGAATTCTGATGGTTATTGCCACTATTGGGTTAGCCTTTTACCTGAAATAGAAATTGCCTACAACAGTAGCAAGAACTCTACCACTAGGGAAGCACCCTAGATACTGGAAAGAGGATTAATTCCTAAATTAACCAAGGATAACTTTAATCACCAGCTAAAAAATATTCACCCTACATCACTTGATTTCAAAAAAATGATAGATGTAGCAATGAAAATGCTGTTAAGTGTGTCCAGGATGCTGTGGAGTATAACCAACAAAGGTGGGATAAAACTCAAAAGGAGCCTGATTTCAAGATTGGTGATCAAGTCTTGATCTCTACCACCAACTTCACCAACTTTGATGGAAATAGAAAGCTTAGACCAGCTTTTTTTGGACCTTTCACCATTAATAAACTTCATGGTAAAAATGCTGTGGAAGTAATCCTTAGTGATGAGCTTTCTAGAAAACACCCAGTCTTCCCAGTAAGTCTCATCAAACACTACCACCCAAGGAATGAAGAATATACTCCATCACCTGAAATACCTATTGCAGAAGAACGTGAAAAAGAAAGATGAAAAATTAGCAAGATCCTTAAAGATAAAAAAGAAAGGATCAATGGAAAGTATGTCACACTCTACCTAGTTAGATACAAGGGAGAATCAGCTGATAAGGATGAATGGTTACCTGAACACAATATCCCTGATGGACCCATACACCTAAGGAACTAAAGAGCCAGCAAAAGGCATTGACACAGAATTTTTTTTCAGATATAGACATATCTTGAAGTGGGGAATGTCAGCTTGCTACTATGTACAGAGCAACCTTTCATAGCAACACAAAACTATAAAAATAAGAATATCTAAATTAAAAAAGATGTAGTGAGCAATCCATAAGTATTTTTAAAGAAATGGATTCCTCACCCAAAATAAGGTAGGGTCACTCACTGATCCCACCCTTGAAATCCAAGTACTTACATTTTTAAAATAATTAAAAAGAAGAGCACTAAAAATTACAACACCAGTATGGCAACTTTTTGCCATTTTAACATTTCACACGTGTTGTCACGTATAGGTTTGAAGTCTAAAATTAACTCAGAGTTGAGGTTTTTTGTATATTTTAGGAGTTACACACTGAAATGTTTTATGTCACAATTCCCACGCGCAGCCCCCCATTATTACATACCCCTACGTACTCATAGCAGCAGTTTCCCGCGTACTAGAGACCCGCGCGCAGCTAATTCTGCCAAGCACGGAGAGGATCTCACCCCGCGCGCCACTGAACTGACTGTTCCCCGCGTCTGGATCTGTTGTTACTAATTTGACAACCAGGTACCGCTCAAAAGAGCTATAACCCAGTTAGGGTTACCTGGCATATGAAAAAAGTCAACATATGCATTAGTAATAATCTTGAAAGATCAAAAGTTAATTAAAATTAATAAAAATTAAGTTTAGAACATTTTTTAACAATAAATTAAAGATCAAGGATTACCACATTAATCATTGACTCTGATTGTTGAAGACCACAAACCACTACAAGGAGTGTTCATAAAAATTATTAAAAGTTTTCTAAGTGATCAGCAGATGATAGAAAATAAGTAAAAGTCCACATCTGTTCACTTTAAAGCAATACTAATAGTACAAATGAAGGATGAGTGCAGAACAATCAAATTTAAGCCTTAATATATTGACAGATCCTGGGGCTAAAATAGTACAGAAATCCAGCAGATATAAATTCAGCTGATTAACAGCACCAAGTGGACGTGCTAATCTTGCTCTGACTGGCTTGCCAGCCTCAGCGCATGAGCAGAACCCTCTCTACGCGCCCTGAGAAGCTCAAAATCACCCCAAAAAGGTATTTATACAGACCTCTTTGGATCCATTATTCCATTATCAGTTAACCAGGAATTATTATTATCAATCAGACACCATGTAATTTTTAGTCAAGTGCTTATTAAGAATCTAAGCAAGTGATTTATGACCAAGTCTGTAGTATTATTATTTATTTCTTAAAACCAATCAACCCTTGAAGTTTAGTCAGGCAATACACCCCATCTGCTCTGAAGCCCTTCCTATTATTGCAGGATTTTCGTGGTTCAAAAATTTTTGGAATATAATCAAGGATACTGGTTTCAGAATTTTTTTTTAATAAAATTTGTGAAATACCTGTGTCTTCAAGGAAATTCTGGAGCATCCAGAAAATGACATATATGTAATATGGGAACATACTTATTCAACAGTAAGGCTTTTTGAAACGTTTTTCTTGAAAAATAAATATATAAAGGGGAAACGTTAAATTTGAAACCCCTGGAAACTCATTCACTACCCAAAAGGGGTCCTGTCGCACACTTTGAAGCCATTTGAGTTTCTAAAGGCCATTTGAAACCCATTTTTGTTTTCAAACCACGCCACACAACCTTTTTTGGGTTGAAAATCGCAAACAAATACAACAAATATTTTTAGATTTTATTTATTTCATTTCATTTTCTTCTTTTTTAGTTATATTTTATTTATATTTGATTTATATTTGATTTTTATTCTATTTATATTTTATTTATATTTAATTCATATTTTATATATATTTTATATATATTTTATATATATTTTATATATATTTTATTTATATTTTATTTATATTTTATTTATATTTTATTTATATTTTATTTATATTTTAATTATATTATATATATATTTTTTTTATATTTTAATTGTCTTTTATTTATATTTTATTTATATTTTATTTATATTTTATAAATATTTATTAATATTTTACTTATATTTTACTTATATTTTATTTATATTTTAAATATATTATATATATATTTTATTTATATTTATATTTTTAATTTAGTTGAATTAATTTTTTTTTATTTCATTTTATTTGATTTATTTATATTTTTTTCTATATTCATATTTTTAATTGAATTAATTGATTTATTATTTATATATTTTATTTCATTTCTTCATATTTTATTTATATTTATATGTTAAATTTAATTTATTAATTTATCTTTTAATTTTTTTTTTTTTGATTTTTAATTTTTTATCAAAATAAATGAAAAGAAAAAATTAAAAAATGTCAATATTTATATACACAATGGGGCCAACTTGTAATTGAGCCCCCAGCTTGGCCAACGCGGGTTTGACAGCACTCCCTTAGTGGGAGGGCTCCTGTCAAAAATGTCTGATGTTCGAAAATGTCAAGGATGGTCAAGGGCTTGCCATCAGCTTGACACAGGATCCACCCCTGGAGCGCTTGGCCCCTTGTTCATTTGCTTCCAAGTTTGATCTGACCGCACTTTGAATCAAGGGTCAGAAGGTCCCCAGGGGTTGAATCATTGTCATCCTTGATAATGATTCAACCTTTTATTTTATTTTATTTTATTTCATTTTATTTTATTTTATTTTATTTTATTTTATTTTATTTTATTTTATTTTATTTTATTTTATTTTATTTTATTTTATTTTATTTTATTTTATTTTATTTTATTTTATTTTATTTTATTTTATTTTATTTTATTTTATTTTATTTTATTTTATTTTATTTTATTTTATTTTATTTTATTTTATTTTATTTTATTTTATTTTATTTTATTTTATTTTATTTTATTTTATTTTATTTTATTTTATTTTATTTTATTTTATTTTATTTTATTTTATTTTATTTTATTTTATTTTATTTTATTTTATTTTATTTTATTTTATTTTATTTCATTTTATTTTATTTTATTTTATTTTATTTTATTTTATTTTATTTTATTTTATTTTATTTTATTTTATTTTATTTTATTTTATTTTATTTTATTTTATTTTATTTTATTTTATTTTATTTTATTTTATTTTATTTTATTTTATTTTATTTTATTTTATTTTATTTTATTTTATTTTATTTTATTTTATTTTATTTTATTTTATTTTATTTTATTTTATTTTATTTTATTTTATTTTATTTTATTTTATTTTATTTCATTTTATTTCATTTTATTTTATTTTATTTTATTTTATTTTATTTTATTTTATTTTATTTCATTTCATTTCATTTCATTTTATTTTATCTTGTTTTTTTCTTGGGATACATTGGGGGCCCAGCAAGTTCATCCAATTAATCAAATTATTTAGGTCTTGTGTTCAATTCTTGTCCTCTTGCTTTGTCCCCTGTTTTTCCCAAATTTGCACGGGTAAAGGCTGGCTTGGCTTGGCTCAGCCCTTGCTGCTTCTGGCATTGTTGTCAACATTGACTGTGATGGCCATTCAAAGGCCATCCCAGCCCATCACCACCATTCTCATCTCCTCCTTGGTCATCCTCTCTCTTGGTTATTCCATTGGATCTTGCTCTCCTACCTCTGATCCAACAACCAAGTAAATTATCCAATCCCTCAAACCCAACCTGTTCCCCTCATCCTCATCCCAACCTGCTCATTGTGATGGTGATGTCCATCATTGATACCAACAAGAGAAAGAGATTGTCAATCAACCTGAGGGTGACTTGAATCTTTTGCTTGTTGTTCTTGACTTACATACTTCTTCCAAGACTTTGTCCTCCTTCCAACCCTGCCAAGATCTTGATTATCCTTATCTGCTCCAAAACCTCAACCTAGGTACTCTCCAAGGTCCTGGCAGATTTGCCATCCCACCCCTTGTCTTTGTGAAACAAGTTCAGTCTCTTCTCCCTTGACTCAACCGGTCTTGTGCTCCCACGCCCCTATCTCCCACCTTTTCCAGACATCTGACCAAAAGGCCAATGATTCCCTTGTCATCAGCATTGCTCTTGCACCCCTATCTCTCACCTTGATTGGTCATCCCACCAACAAACTGGCCGGTCATCCAACCAACAAACGGTCCCAATCATCTGACCCAATTCCTCTCCTCCAATCATCATTTCTGTTAGGCTTAGAAATTGATTATACCGTAAACTGGGAACTGATGCAGATGGGAATGAACACAGGATGAGTAGACATGAGAAAAAGAAAGGAGATAACAAACATCTGGAATAGGCGTGATTGAGGTGCAAGAGTTAGGTGAGGAGCAGCAAGACAAGAGATGACAACGAGAGATGATGAGGACTAGACCAGAAGATGAGTCAATATGAGATCAAGGAAAGATGAGGAAATAGGAAAGTAGAAATATCTCACCAGGAACACAGAAAGGGCTTGAAGCATACAGACAAACAGACAAGGAAGGGATTGTTGGAGGTGAGGTTGTTGGATTGAGGCGTGGTCGAGATTGAGGAGAGATGATGAGGTTGAGAAGCTATAAGGGAGAATCCAGGTTCAGAGGTTGAGACAAGAGGCGTAGCTGGGATCTGGGGCCATGAGGCATAAGCTGGATTTGGAGTGTGAGTTGGAGTGTCCTCACTCCCCTGTCTGTCTGTCTGAGTGCCACGCCCGCGCCAGTGTACCCAGCAAGGGGAGAAGACCTAAAATGTCTTAACATCTTAACACCCCACCATGCCCAATGAGATATTACAGCACAGAAGCGAAGATAAGAGATTTAAGGAAAAGGTAACAACAAGGAGAAGTTCAGGATCAGGATTTGTCAGAGAGGAGGAAAGGAAACAACAATGAAATGCTATGAACGGAGGATGCTTTAGTTAGCGCATCAGCCAACATTACCTCCGACTTTATAAATTTGATTTCTATTCTTCTTGCGTTAAGTTTGTCTCTCATACCTTTGGTTTCCAGATCTAAGTGCCGAGTTTTAGAGTTTGACCCTAATTTTTGTATCTTATTGTCTAGTCCGCTGTTGTCAATGTTGAGGGGAATGATTTGTAAGCATAAGTTGAAGATTTCATGAACTAATGCATTGATCCATGTTGCTTCGTGATATGCATCTACCAAGGCATTCAACTTGGCGTCAGTAGAAGACCACGTAATATTCTTTTGTTTGCAGCTGTTCCAGGAGACCAGGCCCCCAAACACAGTGCATAGGTAACCTGTTTGGGATTTACGAGTGGAAGAGTTGTCTGCCCAGGAAGCATCTGAGAAAGTCTTCAGCGCATTTGATTGAGGTAGGTGCCTCAGTTCCAACCTGTAGTGTTGCGTCGACTTGAGGTATTTCCAGGTTTTCATCAGTTCATTCCAGTGGGTGATCCCTGGTTTAACGTTGAAACGCGCAAGACTCGACACCACAAAGCTAACGTCCGGCCTTGTATAACACGCTATGTGGTTTAGCAACCCAATAGCAGCTTGATAGTTGATATTTAGTGCCTTGAATTGGGCGTGTTCTTTTTTGGTGGCGGGTTTGAGTTGAAGGTTATGCGTGAGAGGTGTGGATGAGCTTTTTGCTTCATCCAGGCACAGTTCTTCCAGGCCATGCTGAATGTGTTTTGGCTGGCTGAGCATTATTCTGTCCGCCTTGACCTTGATTTTCATTCTGAGAATGGTGTTTGGATCTTGACACGTTGATTCCTTGAACTTGCGTACAAATTTTTCTTTGAAGCCTTGGCCATTGCCGACCAGTATTAGATGGTCGAAGTGAAAGAACAGTTGTGATTTCCCGTCCTTCGACAGGTACAAGCATGGGTCGCAGGTTGATTTGTAGAAACCAATCTGTTTGAACCATTCCGTCAAGGTTTCATACCAGTTTTTGGTTGATTGCTTCAACCCATACAGCAATTTCTTCAATTTGAGAAACTTTGCGGATTGATTCGAGCCTTTTGGCGTTCTGATAATGAATTCTTCCTCAATTGGCGAGTGTAAGAATGCACTCTTCACGTCGAATCGGCGGACCTTTTGAGCGGACTTCAAGGTGTATAGCAGTAATAGTTGCAGAGATGAAGGTTT
This sequence comes from Puccinia polysora, assembly GCA_025617555.3. NCBI lineage: Eukaryota > Fungi > Basidiomycota > Pucciniomycetes > Pucciniales > Pucciniaceae > Puccinia > Puccinia polysora. Next base: position 6,392,831 of record CM062635.1, read on the forward strand.
GCCGGTGGGTGCTGTAAGACTCCAAACGGTGCTAAGCCGTGGCAGTTCTGTGGAGGGGAAAGGTGCTGTTTAGGCTGCCCTCCTAGGAGTTACAATAATATTTTAATGTAACCGGAATCAAGGTCCAGAACCTTATGGATGAGAAATCAAACTAAGAGAAGAGGATAAGAGTTGTCGGTAGCAATAGAAACAACACTATCTGAGACAAGATGGCGCAGGGAAAGACTTGAACAAATAAGTCAAAGTTTGTTCAGAGTTCAATAGAACAAGGCAGTTGTAAGTGACAACGCCCACAAGCTAATAACTCTGGTTGTCAGCAGCTGATTAGGAAAGATCAACTCAATCCCAACCAACCTCCAGGTTCTCAATGAACCTGCCCAACTCTCCGCAATCAAGCGCTTGAAGGGTACCAGATAACTGTGGGAGGCTGAACAAAACAAAAGCAATTTGTTTATGAAGCTCTAGAAGCAAATCAATAACGAATTTGAGCAAGAATATCCCAACACTTCTCAAGGAACTCAAGAATAGCGTGGCGAAATTCAACCCCAAAGAAGAAGGGAGGTATAACACTCCAGTTTTTAAGCTTAATAAAACCTCTTCAATCAAACGTGATTGGCTCCAGAAAGATGATCAAGGGAGATCAAGACCAGTATGGTCGGAAAAAGGGATCAGAGTGGTATAACACACTCAAGAATTCAGGCAGACAGGAATTCTTCTTCAACCAGCAAGGCTATTGGTTGGTGATAAGGATCGAGGTCACAAAGGACAGAGTTTTGAGTATGGAGGCTCAAAGGATCAAGGGGCAATCATATATATACCCGGATAATTTGCTCAGATAAGTGGGGAAGGATGCCCACGGATAAATTGCTTATGATGATGAGATGCTGAGGCGATGATGATGCGATGATCTGAGATCTCCGATGATGGAATGGTCGGCCAAAAGGCAGGGGAGAGCCCCTCCTTATATGGGCAGGAGGCCCTGTTAGACTATATACAACAGATTCTACAAATAGAGCGGAAACGGGAAGGCAACCATGTGGTCACTCGCGTTGGTCAAGGATCTGCCAAATGCTTGCGGGAGCGGTCGGGATGGATTCAGTAGATCATGGATGAGCGTCGCGCGACGGTAGCAAAGAGGAGATTGGGAGGCGCAACGACGAATATGAAGACACGCAACAACAAAGATGCGGACGTTCTATAACAACAGCGGAGATGGGAAGCAACACGGATAAAGGACGCGCGACGCGCGCGGATGAAAGGAGCGCGGCGCGGCGCGGCGCGACGCGGATAATGGAAGCGCAGCGCTGCGCGGGTAAACAATAGTTGGATGAGCCTGAGGATAAGTTGTCCAGCCGGGCGGTACGTTTGCAACAGTTTATGAATTGAGGTCTTAAGGCGGTCCGGGTGTCCAGGATGGGGCACCACCTTTCTCCCCAACTTACAGACTGTCCCTAGTCTGCTCCCGAGTTTGATGCCATAGAAAGAAGGAAAGGAAAGACAGATGATTGAAACCAAAGAATGGCCATTTTGATCTTGAGAGTGGTTGAAGAGTTGAGGAAAATATCTTGATTCTTCCAAATGAAACCTAGAAGCGGCAGGAATAGAACAAGGAGGGCGTCCCAGGTGCTCACATATGTGGCATACAGTAGAGTTTTACAACAAAAACGCAGCAAATGACCCTGGTGGTGCACAATTGGGAGGACTTACTTCTGAGATAAGTTGCCCCCACGACAATGGAACTTCTTGACTTGATCAGCAGAGAACCTTCTGGCCAACCGAGTACCATCCAGCTCCTCCAAAACATAAGATCCACCTCTAACTTGATGAACCACTCAATAAGGGCCATTCCAACGATTAGAGAAAAGCTTGCCCCACTGGGTTTCCAAAGATCGATTATAAACTAAAACTAGGTCACCAGGGTTCAAGGGCTCCCTGATTCGATTAGAGTGCTTGTCCTCCCAATACTGGACGGATTTTGCTCTGGCCTCCATCATTGTTTGATAAGCTTCATCACGAACGTCTTCACTTCGCTCCAGTTGCTTGGATCTAGCAACTAACAGATCAGTGGTTGAGGACACCTCTTCCCAAGAGATACCCAAGAAAGATTCCATTTCCAGATCCAAAGGAAGGACTGCTCTTTGACCAAAGATGATTTCGTAAGGTGAGTAGCCAGTAGTCCTTTTGGTTGAGATTCAATCAGAAAAGAGAACAAGAGGAAGGAATTTGCGACAATTCTTGCCACTTTCACCAGCCAGTTTAACAAGTGCAGCCTTCAAAGGGGCATGGCCTTGTTCCACCATGCCTTGGCCTTCAGGATAATAAGGAGTAGTAACTCTATGTTGTCCAGGAAGGGATTGGATCATTTCAGCAAGCTTGCCCCCAAATTCAGAGCCACCATCAGTAGAGTAAGATTGAGCCAGGCCATAACGCATTCTCCAGGTCTCGTAGAGGAAAGCTGCCACTGATTCAGAGCTAAGGTTCTTAAGAAATTTTGCTTCAACCCATCCGGAAAAATCATCCCTAGCCACAATGAGGTACTTAGCACCACCTGCCTTAATATGAACCACATCCATAGCAATCCTTCCAAAGACAGTGGACTCCCCAGTAGGATAACGAATTTCGGCTGGGCGCCTAAGATCACGTTTTTGGCAAACTTCACAACTCTTGCACCATTGGGAGACGGATTTCTTCAAAGATGGCCACCAGAATCGTTCGGATAATCGTCGATAAGTTTCAGTTTCCCCACGATGACCAAGGCCTTCATGGAGACTTTCAAGGATGGAATCTTGTTTAGAGGGAATAGTGACGACAATAAGAGCACAAGGATTGCCCCTCTTCATAAGTCTAGAGCCTTGAACAAAAAAATTAGAAGACTTTTGTTTGAGAGATTGAAATTCCTTAGCAGAGAGATCAGGAGGTTTTTGAAGAGTTGAAAGGTACTGCTCTAATTTAAACCAGAAGCCTTGTTGAAAGCCAGAATAATTTTGTGAAGAAAAAGAGAAAATAGGTCGAATTAAAGGTTCCTCTTCATTGAAATTGGTTCCAACATCAGATTCGTTGTTCCCAAGAGGTCGTCGAGATAAACCGTCAGGCATGGTGAAAGATTTTCCAGGCCTGTGAACAATATCAAAAGAGAAAAGCTGGATAAAGGCCACCCAACGAGTCATAGGAGCATTGGGTAGACTGGGAGCGTTGATCATTTCAATGATGGATCGGGCATCAACTTGCAATTCGAAATGTTGGCCCCAGAGAACGGTTTGAAGTTTCTTCATCATTCGTGCCACACCACAGAGTTCCAGTTTGGGCTGGGAGTATCTGGATTCTACATCTGAAAACAACAAAGATTCATAAAGAACAGGACGGTCCCAACCATTTTCATCTTCCTGAGTAAGGACGGCCCCAACAGATTGATAACTAGAATCGACAGCCAGCTTGATCTTGCCAGCTCCAGGTCCGTAAGAGATCTTTTTCAAAACTATGTCTTCACCAACTATCCTTTTGAGTAGCTGGAAAGCACATTCAAAATCTTGAGTCCAAATCCATTCAGCATCTTTTCTGGTTAGACGACGCAAGGGTGCACAGATTTTGGATAAAGATGGGATAAAGATTCTAACATAAGTGACAACACCTAGAAAGCCCCTAACTTCAGTTGGATTGATTGGGGTAGGCCAAGAGATGATTTTGTTGACTTTGGCTGGTGCCATCCTTCTTCCTTCCTTGCAGACCACATGACCAACAATTTCCAGAGCAGGGACACAAGCCGCCAGTTTGGATCCAGAGACAGTAAGGCCAGATTCCTCAATTCGAAACAGAATCCTCTCCAAGGTAGTAGCATATTCCCAGATAAAACGACGAATTCCTGAATGCCAAGGTAAGAGCTCATTATCATAGTCAGATACTGGACCTTTAATTCCGCCATTGTCAATAAAGATACCAGCATGATCAGGGATTTCATCCTGGAGGATCCACATCATCTGAGCCTGATAGACTGCGACCAAGTTGGTGGCTCCTTGAGGCAATCGAGTAAGTTGAAATCAACCAAGAGGAGTGTCGAAAGTAGTTAGAGGACCAGAAATAGGATGTAAGGATCGTTCGTCATAACCACCCATAATATCCCCTAGACCATAGCAAGCTCTTCCCGCAAAGGATTCAACAAATTCTTCAGTAACAGGAGGGATACCAGAGTCTTTAATAGTAACTTTATTAAGAGGTTGAAGATCATGAACTATTCTAAGTTTACCATTACTCTTGAGGACACAGAAGACAGGGCTGGATTAACTAGAAGTTGACTGTTCATACAGGCCAGTTTGAACTCGTTCCCGGACCAACTTGATGAATTTGTCAACTTTAGCAGCAGGGATAGGGATCTTTTTCTTTTGCCAAGGATCATGTTCAACTACAGGGATGATATAAGGGAGGCCATAGGATTCCCGCAAGAGACCTCTCTCTTCTTCACAGAAAGCAATAGATTTTTCTCTTAGAGATAAGACATTTTTAATTAAATTTAACTCATCAGGAAGAAGCCATCCATCTGGACCAAAGTTGACCACCTTCAGACGTTCTTCAGTGACCCGTCCATTAGGCACAAAGGGACCAGTAAGAGATTGAGGAAGACCACAGTAAGGATCGCGAGATAGAGGAGGACGCATAAGGGGGGGATTGAGGTTGAGAGGCATAGGCTGGTTGACTGGTTGGACCTTCTTAGCAACTGGTTTATACTTAGTGGCAAAAGAGAGAATTTCTTGTTTCCTCCAAGAGTTGACCAGAGAGACTTGATTACAAAAGCTGATTCCAAGTTCCAACATCTTCCAAGTCTGATGTTCTGCAATATCCTTGAAGGGTGCCTTTTCCATAAAAGGAGAACCAGGAGATAATACGTTGCTCACATGTGTGGCACAAGGTAGAGTTTCAAAAATGATGGTAGAAGATTGCCCTGGCAGTGCACAATTGGGAGGACTTACTTGTACCCCAAATTGCCTCCACTGCAGCCTATATTCCTTCATACCAAAATCGCCAAAAACGGAATTGCCATTAGGATCTAGTTTAGTCTCATTGCGGAGATTCGAACCGAAACTGAGAGAAGATTGATCAGACTTAAAAGTAGAAGGAAAAGAAGACACAACAGATCCAGAGAGAGAAGGAGATGGAGGAGAAATATTTTTGGATTTTTCTATTTTGATATGTTTCTGTTTTTTAATATTCTTGAGCTCAGAAGAGAATGATGAAAGGAATGAAAAATAAGCCTGAGGGAGGGGAGTTGACCCTTGAGTTGCAGTCTGAGGCTGAAAAGAACTACAATCATTAGTAGGATCAACTATTCCCCTAAAAAATGAGAGGAACTAGAGTTATCCTTCTGCTTCCCCTTAAAAGATGATTTGGGAGAATGACCAGGAAAATCTCTTTCCCAACGACCAGAATCCAAAGAGCAAAGAGGGACTTCAATTTTCCCGCCATCAGCATCAGGGAGAAGAATTCTCTCCCCAACTTGATCAGAAAACATCAGGGTTGCACCAAAGTCCATTAAGAAGGGTCGTCCCAAGATCATAGGACTGTCCAAGCGAGTAATCCAAAAATGGCAGGTTCCAACGATATTTCGACCAATCCTGACTGGTACATCTTCAGCAATACCAACCAGTTCACAAGCTTGATTTCCTATCCCATACACCGCAGAGTTGAAGCTGACCCTAGGACTAAGTTTGAGCTTGCAGGCCATAGCATCCGAGATTAAGTTAAGCTGAGATCCAGAATCCACAAGAGGAGAAACAGTTTTAGCTGAGTCACCAAGATAACAAGGAAGAAAGCCAAGGGGACAGGAATAAAGATTGGATTCTATAGAAGGACTGGTTCCACCAGAGTCCTCCATTAAAGTGCCAGAGGAGACTTTGAGTTCTTCAGGGCCAATTTCCACACGTCCACGAGAGACCCATTTCTTCATTCCTTCAGCAACAGATGGAGAGATCGATAGAAGTTCAGCCACAGATAGATCAGGAATTTTGAGATCAGAAATTTTCTTTAATACTCCCTCCACAGCATTAGGGTGATCCTTGGAGATGCCTCTTTCAAATCAAACTTTTGGCTGGGTGGGGGGAAGAAGTTCAGGTGACGCAGAATCTAAGATTGGATTAGAAGGTTGAGGTGAGGGAGAAGGATCAGGGTGATCTGGGAACCTTTCCATGAGTGGTTCCTTTTCCACCTCCATGTCTTCTACATCAGAGGAAGGAGGCTCAAGTGTTGATCGACGTTTAACGGGTTTTTGAAGGATTGAAGTTGGCAAGGAAGGAGCCTTATGAGGTTTAGGTTCCTCATGTCGTTTCCTGGCTGGATCGGATTGATAAGTAGTCCCAGCAAGACTAGAGGAAGAAATAGCTGGAGGATACCAAGGTTGGAGGGTACCACAGGATGATCGAAATTCAAAGGAAGCAAGAGATGCTTTCACAGGAGGTGATGGCTGGTAAGAGGCCACCACATGTCGGATAGGACAAGACGAGTCAAAAGGGATTAGGGCACCATTAGGGAGGAAGTAATTGTTTCCCCTCTGCTCTACCAACTTTTCCTTTAAGTCCTTCTGAAGTTCTTGACATCGTCCGGTTCCATGGCCTTCCCTATGACAGTAGTAACAGACCAGAGTTGATTTGGGGACAGAAGAAGGAGTTTTAGGAGTAGCTAGCAAAGAAATCTTTTGATCTATTTTGTTCTCAAAGGCTCTAAGTAACTTGGTGATTTCATCTATAGTAGTAGGTTCTCGATTGGAATTAGGATCTGCTTTAGGCCTACGATCTGCCTCCATTTTAATCATAATATCGTTTGACTCTTTAAAAGAAGGAGCATGGACTGGTTCAGTATTTCTAGGCTTTTCAAAGGTAAGAGCAGTTTGACCTTTCATGACTTTATCCACAGTACTCCTAAGGGTAAGAAAAACAGGGAGCTTGAATCGATTATCCCTGGTAGTAATCATGGATCCAGATTTGACCAGTTCTTCTTTAATCCTTTCCTGCACAGCCGACGAAAAAGATTGGAAGAACTTTGCTCAAATTTCGTCCACTGTGTCAATGTGATCGTTTCGGATAAGATAGTTTTGAATGGGGTCCCAAGACTTCCTAAAGATCTGATAGTCAGAGGCTGAAGAAATACCACCATTTGAGATCCACTGAGAAACAAGAGCATCCAAATCCTGCAGAGTAAACCTAGCCACATCTATTTTACCCCAGTATGCCAACATAGCCTCCCTGAGAAGCGTCCAGTTGTGGGATTCGAATCCCTCGAAAGACTTGATTACCTCCATAACTTCATCTGAGGAGATAAAGAATCGCAACTGATAAGCCATATCTAATTCACTAGCTCCATCTACTTCAGCAGCCATTTCGTAGGAGTCCAAGAATCGCTCGACATTTGTACCGTTGAAGCCTAAGTTCTTGTTCTGGGGTTTGATCTTTACCATCTTAGGTCAAACAGAGGTGGTTGGAGTAGCGGGAGATGCCATATCGAATAACAGAGTTCCTAGGGGATCCAAAGAGCAGATTTCCAAAGTAGCTCACAAGTGTGGCAAGAGTAGGGTTTCGCCAAAAACAACAAGTATCTTGCCCGAGCGGTGCACAAATTGGGAGGACTTACTTCTAGACCAAGCTGCCTCCACGGATCGGAAAAAAAGAACAAACAGAAAAAGAAAGAGAAATTGGATAGGATTTTGGAGTTGATTCTTCAAGTTGGGACTGTAAATCCCAAGGTTGCTGGTTCGATCCCGGCCCGGGGGACCAAATGTAAGACTCCAAACGGTGCTAAGCCGTGGCAGTTCTGTGGAGGGGAAAGGTGCTGTTTAGGCTGCCCTCCTAGGAGTTACAATAATATTTTAATGTAACCGGAATCAAGGTCCAGAACCTTATGGATGAGAAATCAAACTAAGAGAAGAGGATAAGAGTTGTCGGTAGCAATAGAAACAACACTATCTGAGACAAGATGGCGCAGGGAAAGACTTGAACAAATAAGTCAAAGTTTGTTCAGAGTTCAATAGAACAAGGCAGTTGTAAGTGACAACGCCCACAAGCTAATAACTCTGGTCGTCAGCAGCTGATTAGGAAAGATCAACTCAATCCCAACCAACCTCCAGGTTCTCAATGAACCTGCCCAACTCTCCGCAATCAAGCGCTTGAAGGGTACCAGATAACTGTGGGAGGCTGAACAAAACAAAAGCAATTTGTTTATGAAGCTCTAGAAGCAAATCAATAACGAATTTGAGCAAGAATATCCCAACACTTCTCAAGGAACTCAAGAATAGCGTGGCGAAATTCAACCCCAAAGAAGAAGGGAGGTATAACACTCCAGTTTTTAAGCTTAATAAAACCTCTTCAATCAAACGTGATTGGCTCCAGAAAGATGATCAAGGGAGATCAAGACCAGTATGGTCGGAAAAAGGGATCAGAGTGGTATAACACACTCAAGAATTCAGGCAGACAGGAATTCTTCTTCAACCAGCAAGGCTATTGGTTGGTGATAAGGATCGAGGTCACAAAGGACAGAGTTTTGAGTATGGAGGCTCAAAGGATCAAGGGGCAATCATAGATATACCCGGATAATTTGCTCAGATAAGTGGGGAAGGATGCCCACGGATAAATTGCTTATGATGATGAGATGCTGAGGCGATGATGATGCGATGATCTGAGATCTCCAATGATGGAATGGTCGGCCAAAAGGCAGGGGAGAGCCCCTCCTTATATGGGCAGGAGGCCCTGTTAGACTATATACAACAGATTCTACAAATAGAGCGGAAACGGGAAGGCAACCATGTGGTCACTCGCGTTGGTCAAGGATCTGCCAAATGCTTGCGGGAGCGGTCGGGATGGATTCAGTAGATCATGGATGAGCGTCGCGCGACGGTAGCAAAGAGGAGATTGGGAGGCGCAACGACGAAGATGAAGACACGCAACAACAAAGATGCGGACGTTCTATAACAACAGCGGAGATGGGAAGCAACACGGATAAAGGACGCGCGACGCGCGCGGATGAAAGGAGCGCGGCGCGGCGCGGCGCGACGCGGCGCGGAGCGCGACGCGGAGCGCGACGCGGATAATGGAAGCGCAGCGCTGCGCGGGTAAACAATAGTTGGATGAGCCTGAGGATAAGTTGTCCAGCCGGGCGGTACGTTTGCAACAGTTTATGAATTGAGGTCTTAAGGCGGTCCGGGTGTCCAGGATGGGGCACCACAGCGCAAAAGTTTCAAAGTAGTCTATCTCTTTGATTTGGCTAAAGCCTTGCACGCAGAGTCTTGCCTTGAATTTGACAGGATCACCATGGCAGTTTTCCTTTATTCTGTAGATCCAGGTTGTCCAAAGCGTGTTTGTTGGTTTGGGTCCCTCATAGTTCTCCCACACCTCGAAAGATTCAATTGAACTTAGCTCTGTATCCATAGCTGAGACCCATTTGATGCTTTCTTTGCTTTTCACAGCGTCCTCGTAAATTTTTGGCTCGTAGTAATGTAAAAAGCCATAGCGTTGAGGAGTTTTAATGGTTGAGCAATCTCTTAGACTTCTTGCTGATCAAGTTGGCGGCAAGGTTTCAGGTAGCAGTTGAGCTGAGATGACTGGAATAGGTGAGTCCTCCCTGTTTGACAATTGTGAGTCGGACGCAGTACTAGCGTCAGAGTTTGATGATAGGTTGGTTTCCGGTATGCTCCTGTAGTTTGTGAAGGATGGGTTGTCTTGCCAACACATGGCATCTTGGTTCAGCTCCAATGGAGCAGGAGAGGTTTTGGCCGAGTCATTCATGCAAGGCTCGTTTTCCCAGTCGTCTGTTGAGACAGTCCGTATTGAATTTGAAGGGCTTGGCATCTTGAGGAACTTCACGTGCTTAGAGCAGATGATGGAGCGCGATTTAGTTAGAATGCAATACGAGTTAAAAAGAGGATTGAAGCCTACTAGAGTTCCTTCTTCCCCTTTTTCCTTGAATTTTTCCCTTTTTTCTTGTCGCATCAACAAGTAGACACATGGACTCCCGATTGGTTTGAGGTTGGACGGCGGCAGCGAGCGGCCATGTAGTCGAGACCAGGGCGAGTCAGTGTGGTTTTCCCTTGGGATTTGATTGCGAATTAGGGCACTAGATTTGATCACCTTGTGCCAGAGGTTTGCAGGAAGACGGGCGTCCTTGAGGATGGTGCGAGTTGATTCAACGATGGTTCTTTTTGCTCTTTCCGCTTTGCCATTGTATTCAGGGTGATAAGGTTCTGAGATGATTTGGCGTATGTGGTTCTTGTTGTAGAAGTTCTGCAGCTTTTTATTCACAAACTCGGATCCACCGTCGGAGCACACTTCAGCCGGATAGTATCCCTTTTGTCAATTTTCTTTCTCTATGAGATCTATCACAATTTCAGGGGTTTCTTCCTTGGAGACTAAGGGAAAAGCGCCAATATACCCCGTGGCGCTGTCAACCAGCGTGAGAATGAACCGGTGGCCTCCCTTGAACTGCGGCTTGGGAGGCCCCATGAGATTGAGGTGGATTTGCTCAAAGAGTTTATCAGCGTTGACGGAATTCCCCTTGAAGGTTGATTTGGAGATCTTGTTCTTGACGCAATGGATGCATTCAAAGTTGGTTTTTGCCTCAGATGGTATATGTTTTGTGATTTTCTCTAGTCTTGCAATGGAAGCGTGCCCATAGTTTTGGTGGATTTCCATGAGCTCCTCTTTGGCGGTCAAGGCAATGTTTGCTGAATGATCTCAAACGTGATTTCGATCAAACCAAGTGGTGTCAAGAGTGTAGAGGTTATCAACAATATTCCCACCAAACACCTTGCGCCCATCCCTCGAAACCCTCAAATTTCTTTTTGCTTGCTTTCAGCAAGCATCCCCAATGATTGATTGCTCCCACGCTGATTAAGTTGATGGTAAGATTGGGAACGTAGAACACGTTAGAAAGTTCAAGTGTGAAGTTCTCCCAAATGAGTACCACAGTGCCCCTGCCTTTGATCTCTAGTTCTTCTCCCTCCTTGCCGGTTTTGATTGATTGGTTGTCGCATGGAGACATATTTTTGAAGTATCAACTGTTGTTGATCATGTGAATTGAGGAGCCTCTGTCCAGGATGAAGCAAGATTTGGGGTTTCCATGGTCAATCAACATCGAAAGCAGTGCAAGATAATGGGCTACCAGGTTTGAATTTGATCTGGATTGGCTTTTGCGAGACTTCCATTTGGCTTGTTCTTCCCTCCACCAGTCAGGCGCAACTTCCGGATGTAGATGCCAGCAGTTATTGGCTGAGTGGTATTTGTCCTGTTTTGGATTATGGTACCCTTAAGTACACCGACGCCGCTCTCAAGATTTGTCGTTGTGATTAGAAGCTATGGGTTTTGAATTTGTCAAGGCCACTTCCGTCCAAGAGTGCTGATGATCTCGAGTCGTCTGCGCTTTTGATTCATTATTCAGTTGGGTGAGGTGGTTGAGAACATAATCTACTGAGAGTTCCTTATCTGTGTGCATGATTTGCCATTTGATGTTGCTCATAGAGTCAGGAAATTTGAAGAGGAGATGGTTGGCCAAGATATTGTTTGGAAGGATGATACCGACTTCTGACATTTTCTTCAGGAAGACTTTGGCTTTGGTTATGAAATCGTCAATTTGATTTGACACAAATGGCAGGTAGAGAAATTTGTTGAAAATCCTGGCTCTGTTTGAGGCCTGCAAGGAGGCATACTTGTCAATAATGGCTTTCCATATAAGTTTGGCAGAATTCTTGTTGAGTGAGGTGACTATGTTGTGGTGCGTGGCAGCTTCCAGTCTGGAGATAATAAGAAGCTTGATTTTGTTGTTCACATTGGGGTTGAGAACTGAGTAGTCGTCGTTAATGGGTGTGGAGCATCCAAAAACATCAAGGATGGCATTCATTTTATCTTTCCACACGCTGTGGTTGTCTTTGCTGAGCCTTGGGATTGTATCAAGGGCAGTTTTTAGCATGGCCTGCCTAAATCCCTCCAAAGTTGAGCCAGCCATGATTTCCCAGTTATTTGGTGACGTTTGAGATTGAGAGTGCAGAGCGGAATTCGACTTTTAACCGTTTTAGGCTTAGAAATTGATTATACCGTAAACTGGGAACTGATGCAGATGGGAATCAACACAGGATGAGTAGACATGAGAAAAAGAAAGGAGATAAAAAACATCTGGAATAGGCGTGATTGAGGTGCAAGAGTTATGTGAGGAGCAGCAAGACGAGAGATGACAACCAGAGATAATGAGGACTAGACCAGAAGATGAGTCAATATGAGATCAAGGAAAGATGAGGAAATAGGAAAGTAGAAATATCTCACTGGGCACACAGACAGGGCTTGAAGCATACAGACAAACAGACAAGGAAGGGAGTGTTGGAGATGAGGCTGTTGGATTGAGGCGTGGTCGAGATTGAGGAGAGATGATGAGGTTGAGAAGCTATCAGGGAGAATCCAGGTTCAGAGGTTGAGACAAGAGGCCTAGCCGGGATCCGGGGCCATGAGGCATAAGCTGGATCTGGAGTGTGAGTTGGAGTGTCCTCACTCCCCTGTCTGTCTGTCTGAGTGCCGCGCCTGCGCCAGTGTAACCAGCAAGGGGAGAAGACCTAACATGTCTTAACATCTTAACAATTTCCCCATAGTTGCCACGTCCATCTTGCTTTGACTCTCTCCTCTGGCCCTTCTTGCGGAAACTTCCACGGACCAGCAGTTGCCCGGGCCCGTCAGACTGTCCGCCCAGCTCTTCACCTGCGGGTCTCCTGTCCATGCCCATAGTTGCCACAGGCTGGTGTCCCTCCATCCCCGCTGTCCAAGATTTTATTCCATTATTTTTGTTTTCTTTTCTCATCAGATTCTCTTGTTGTCTTTTTTCTCATGTCTGTTAAAAAAATAATATGTTTTTTTTCCCCTCTATCCATGTCATAATTTGTAAATAGTCTATAGGGATCCATGGCCCATAAAAGGAGGTGCTGTACCCTACCTTTTTCAGAATCATCTATGGGAATGTGTGCATATGCCCCCTGTTATCATAGTAATAATCATTATCCTTGGTATATCTTTTGATTGCCCCCTGATACATTTTATCCTGAGTCTTTGCCACCCTTTGGCCTGATCCTTATCAACAACCAATAGCCTTGCTGGTTGAAGAGAATTCCGTCTGCTGGAATTCTGAAGTGTGTTACACCACTATTTGATCCCTTTCTCTGAGCATACTGGCCTTGATCCTTCCTTGATCATCCTTCCCAAGCCAATCACATTTGATTGAAGAGATTTTATTAAGCTTAAAAACTTTAGTGTTATAACTCTGATTTTTTTCAAACTTGCATTCTTCCAGCCTACCCCTCAGTTCCTTGGGAAGTGTTCAGGTTATCCCTGTTCAAATCAGTTATTACTTGCTTCTAGAGCTTTTTAAAACATTGTGCTTTGTCTTGTACAGCCAACCTCAGTTATCTTGTACCCTTTGAGCACTTGATTGCGGAGAGTTGGGCAGGTTCATTGAGAACCTGGAGGTTGGTTGGGGTTTGAGTTGATCATTCCTCATCTTCTGCTGACAACCAGAGTTATTAGCTTGTGGGCGTTGTTTACATAAAACAGATTTGTTATTTTAAACTTTAAAAAAACTTTAATCTTCCTTTGTTCAAATATCTCCCACATAATCTTGCCTCAGATAGTGCTATTCCATTGCTACCAACTATTTTTAAACTTTATTCTTACTACTTGATTCCTCACTTCAAAGTTCTGGACCTTGATCTGGGTTACATTTAAATATTTTTTGTAAAACTCAGGAGGGCAGCCTAAAAAGCACCTTTCCCCTCCACAGAACTGCCACGGCCTAGAAATTTTGGGAGTCTTACGGTTGGTCCCCTGGGCGGGGATTGAACCAAAAACCTTGGGATTTACAGTCCCAAACTTGAAGAATCAACTTTGAAATCAAATCCTATTTTTTTCTTTGCTTTAATTATAATCCAGATCTGATCCGTGGAGGCAACTTTTTCCAGAAGTAAGTCCTCCCAATTTTGCACCATCTGGGAAAGATCCTTGTTTTCTTTTTGCAAAAAGTCTACTCTTGCCACACCTGTGAGCCAAATTGGAATTCTGCTATTTGGATCTCTTAGAAACTCTGCTCTGAAAAATGAGATTGACTGGTACCTCCTCCTCCTCTGTTTGGGTCAATATTGTCAAGATCAAGCCCAAAAACAAGAAATTAGGCTTCAATGGAACAAATTTTGAACTATTCTTGGACTCCTATGAGATGGCTACTGAAGTGGATGGTACAAGTGAACATGATATGGCTTATCAGTTAAAATTTTTTATCTCCTCTGATGAAGTTATGTAAGTGATTGAATTCTTTGATGGATTCAAAACTCATAACTGGAGGCTATTGAAGGAGGCTATGTTGGCTTATTGGGGAAAGTTAGATGTGGCTAGGTTTAACTTACAGGACTTGGATGCTCTGGTTTCCCAATGGATCTCCAATGGTGGTGTCTCTTCAGCCTCTGAGTATAAATATTTTACAAAATCTTGGGATCCTATTCAGTCTTACCTCATCAGAAAGGATCACATAGAAACAGTGGAAAAATTTGAGTTTTGTTTTTCCAGTTTTTTTCAGAAGGAGTGCAGGAAAGGATTAGAGATTCATTATTTAAATCCAGATATATGATTACTACTAGAGATAATTGTTTCAAGCTCCCTTCCTTTCTGTTCCTAAGGAGTGCAGCGGATAAAGTGATGAAAGGTCAAACAGCTCTTTCTTTTGAAAAAAAAAGAGGCACTGAACCAGTACATGCTTCTTCCTTTAAAGAGTCTAATGAAATAATGAACAAGATGGAAGCAAATTAAAGACCTAAACCAAATCCCCAGACCAATAAGGAAATTGCTAACATAGATGAGATCACTAAATTACTTCAGGCCTTTGAAAAAAAAATTGATCAAGAAATTTCTTCTTTAGATAATCCTAAACCTTCTAACTCTGTTCCCAAAACCACTCTAGTCTGCTATTACTATCATAGGGAAAGCCATGGTACTGGGAGATGTCCTGAACTCCAGAAGGGCAAGGAGGAAAAATTGGTGGAGCAGAATGGAAAAAATTTCTTTCTTCCTAATGGTGCTTTGATCCCTTTTGATCTGTCTTTTCCAATCTGTCATGTGGTGACCTCTTATCAACCAACAACTCCCAAGAAGGCATCTTTGGTCTCCTTGAATGTTTGATCATCCTGTGGCACTTTGAAACTTTGGTATCCTCCAGCTGTCACTTCTTCCAGTTTCTCTGGCACCTATCACTCCAATCCAGCTAGGAAACGTCATGAGTAACACAAACCTCACAAGTCTCCTCCAGTTCCATCTTCAATCCCTTTAAAACCCTTCAAGCTTTGATCCTCACCTGAGCCCCCTTCCTCTGATGTAGAAGACATGGAATTGGAAAAGGAACCACTTATGGAAAGGTTCCAGGACCACTCTGATCCTCCTCCTGTCCAATCTGTTCAAATGCCTCAATCTTCCAATTCTGATCCAGTACCTGCTCAACCTGATCATCCTCCCTCCACCAAGCCCAAAGTTTGATTTGAGAGGGGCATTTCAAAGGATCACCCCAATGCTGTGGAAGGAGTATTAAAGAAAATTTCTTATCTAAAAATTCCAGATCTGTCTGTGGCTGGACTACTGTCAATCTCTCCATCTGTGGCTGAAGGCATGAAGAAATGGCTTCATCTTGATGAGTGGAGTTTGGTCTGTACAAATTAAAAGTT
Source organism: Puccinia polysora (assembly GCA_025617555.3). NCBI lineage: Eukaryota > Fungi > Basidiomycota > Pucciniomycetes > Pucciniales > Pucciniaceae > Puccinia > Puccinia polysora. Next base: position 6,408,537 of record CM062635.1, read on the forward strand.
TCTTCTGGTGCTTTGATAGAGGACTCTGGTGGAACAGATCCCCCTTCAGATAGCAACTTGTATTCTTTTCCTCTTGGTTTCCTCTCCTGCTATCTTGGTTACTCTTCTAAAACCGTTTATCTTCTGGTGGATTCTGGTTTCCAGCTCAATTTAATTTTGGATGCCATGTCATGGCCTGCAAACTCAAACCCAATCCAAGGGTAATATTTTACTCTGCTGTGTATGGTATAGGGAACCAATCATGCAACTTCGTTGGTATTGCTGAGGATTTCCTGGTTTGAATTGGAAAAAATATTGTCAGCACTTGTCATTTCTGGATTACTCATTTGGAGGGACTTATTATCTTGGGAAGACCCTTCTTAGTGGATTTTGGTGCAACCCTAATTTTTTCTGATAAAGTTGTGGAGTGAATTCTTCTCCCTGATGCCAATGATAGGAAGATTTAATTCCCCCTTTGCTCCTTGGATTCTGGTTTTTGGGAACAAGACTTTCCTGGCCACCCTCCTAAATTGGTTTTGAAAGGGAAAAAGAAGGAAACCTCTTCTCTTTCTCATTTTTTAGATTAGTTGGTCCTACCAATAGTTGTAGTTCTTCCCAGCCTCAGGCTTCAACTCAAGGATAAACTTCTGTCTCAGAGGCATATTTTTCTTTTTCCTCATCATTTCCTTCTCATCCAAATAAAACTAAAAATCAAAAACATGAAAAATCCAAAATTCCTAAAAATATTTCTTCTCTATCCAGATCTTTTGTCTCTTCTTTTCCTTGTTATTTTCATCCTGATCAATATTTTCCTTTTTGAGTTTCAAATCCCCGCAATGAGTCTAAACTAGATCCTGACCTTTATTCTCTTCTTGGTTGTTTTGGTATGAAGGAGTACGGCCTTAGGTGAAGTCAATTTGGGGTTGAAGTAAGTCCTTCCAATTGTGCACCATCAAGGGCTCCTACTACTTTCATTTTGGAAACCTTAACCTATTCCACACATGTGAGAAATGCATCATCTTTTGGATCCTCTTTTATGCAAAAGGAACCTTTCAAGGAAGTTGCGGAACATCAAACTTGGAAGATGTTGGAACTTTTCCTCAGCTTTTGTAGTCAGGTCTTGCTGGTCAATGCTTGGAGGAAGCAAGGGTTTCTATCCTTTTCCACTAAGTATAAAACAGTTGCAAAAAAGGTTCAACCAGTCAACCAACCAATGACTTTCAAACTCAACCCTCCTCTCATGTTTCCTCCTCTATCTTGTGATCCTTACTGTGGTTTATCTCAATCTCTCACTGGTCCCTTTTTTCCTCATGTTTGTGTTACTGAAAAACATCTGAAGGTGGTCAACTTTGGTCCAGATGGATGGCTTCTTCCTGATGAGTTAAATTTGATCAAAAATTTCTTAGCTCTTAGAGATAAAGCTTTTTCTGTCTGTAAATAATAGAAAGGTCTCTTTAAAGAATCCTATGGCCTACCTTATATCATTCCAGTAGTAGAAAATGATCCCTCACAAAAGAAAAAGATCCCTATCCCTTCCTCTATGGTCAACGAGTTCATCCAGTTGGTCCGCAAACTAGTCCGTACCGGTTTATATGAGCAGTCAACTTCCAGCTATTCCAGTCCTGTCTTATGTTTCCTCAAAAGTAATGGTAAAATTAGAATAGTTCATGATCTCCAGCCTCTAAATAAGGTTACTATTAAAGACTCTGGTATTCCCCCTGATACTGATCAATTTTTTGAATCTTCCGCAGGGAGATCTTGCTATGGTCTTGGTTATATTATGGGTAGCTATGAAAAACAATCCTTACATCCAATTTCTTTTCCTCTCACTACTTACAATATTCCTCTTGGTCAATTCAAAATTACTTGTTTTCCCCAGGGTGTCACCAATTTGGTTGCAGTCTATCAGGCTCAGATGGTTGGGATCCTCCAGGATGAAAACCCTGATCATGCTGGTATCTTTATTGACAATGGAGGAATTAAAGGTCCATTTTCTGACCATAACAATGATCTCTTACCTTGGCACTCAGGAATCCCTTGATTTATCTGGGAATATGCAACTAGTTTGGAAAGGGTCTTTTTTTGAATCAAGGGGTCGGGTCTCACTGTCTCTGGATACAAATTGGCTTTCTGTGTCCCTGCTCTGGAAATTTTTGGTCATGTGGTCTGCAAGGAAGGAAGAAGGATGGCTACATCCAAATTCAACAAAATACTCTTTCCGCCGACTCCAATCAATCCCACTTAAGTCAGAGGTTTTTCTGGTGTTGTCATTTATGTTTGGATCTTCATCCCTTCTTTATCCAAAATCTGTATTCCCTTGCGTCGCTTAACCAGGAAGGATGCTAAATGGCTTTGGACCCAAGCTTGTGAAAAATTGTTTCAGATCTTGATTAAGATCATCTATGGACCTAAAGCTGGCAATATGAAGCTGGATGTTGATTTGAGTTATCAATCTGTTTGGGCTGTCCTTACCCAGGAAGAAAAAAATGGTTTGGATCTTCCTGCTCTTCATGAATCTCTCCTCTTTTCAGATGTGGAAACTAGGTAATCCCAGCCAAAACTGGAACTTCTTTGTGTTGCCCAAATGTTGAAGAAGCTCCAAAATATTCTCTGGGTTCAAAAATTTGAGTTAAAAGTTGATGCAAAATCCATCATTGAAATGATCAATGCCCGCAGCCTTCCAAATGCTCCCATGACTAGTTGGGTGAATTTTATCCATTTGTTTTGTTTTGATCTTGTTCATAGGCCTGGAATGTCTTTCACCATGCCTGATGGGTTATCTCAACGTCTTATTGGAGATGAAGAATTAGATGTTGGAGTGGATTTTGACAAGGAGGAACCTTTTATTCAACCTGTCTTCAGATTTTCTTCTCAAAATTATTCTGGCTTCCAGCAAGAGTTCTGGCTTAAACTAGAGCAGTATCTTTCCACTCTACAAAGACCTCCTGATCTCTCAGCTAAATATTTTCAATTGCTTAAAAGAAAGTCCTCAAAATTCTTTGTAAAAGGTACTAGGCTTATGAAAAGAGGCAATCCTTGTGCTCTTATTATCCCTGCTAAAAATTATTTGATCTTGGAAAGTCTCCACAAAAAAAATTGGTCATTGTGGAGAAATAGAAACTTATCAACAAATATTCAAACAATTCTGGTGGCAATCCTTCAAGAAAAATGTCTCTAAAGGGTGAAAAAGTTGAGAGGTCTGTCAGAAACAGGATCTTAGGTGCCCAGCTGAAATTTTCTATCCAAATGGGGATTCCACTGTCTTTGGGAGGATTTCTATGGATGTGGTTCATATTAAGGATGGTGGATCTAAGTAACTTATTGTGGCTAGAGTTGATTTTTCTGGATGGGTTGAAGCAAAATTCCTCAAAAACCTCAGCTCTGAATCAGTAGCAGATTTTCTCTATGAGACTTGGACAATGCACTACTGCTTGGCCCAATTTTATTCAACTGATGGTGGCTCTGAAATTCCTTAAGAACCTCAGCTCTGAATCAGTAGCAGCTTTTCTCTATGAGAATTGGAAAATGTGCTATGGCTTGGCACAATCTTATTCAACTGATGGTGGCTCTGAGTTTGGTGGCAAACTGGCCAAAATGATCTGATTGCTTCCGGTTCAACATAGGGTGACCACTCCTTATTATCCTGAAGGTCAAGGCATGATGGAAAGAGGCCATTCTCTTTTGAAGGCTGCTCTTGTCAAGCTGGCTGGTGAAAGTGGGAAACATTGTTGCAAATTTATTACTCTTGTCCTTTTCTCTGATCAAATTTCAACCAAATGAATCACTGGCTACTCAACCTACAAAATTTTCTTTGGTCAAAGGCCTTTCCTTCCTCTGGATCTGGAAATGGAATCTTTCTTAGGTATTTCTTGGGAACAGGTTTGTTCTACCACTGATTTATTAGTTGCCCAATCTAAGCAAATGGAGCGGAGTGAGGATGTTTGCAGTGAAGCTTATCAGAAGATGATGTAATCCAGAGAAAAATTGGTTCAGTATTTGGAAGATTAACATTCAAAGCAGATCAGGGACTCTTTGAACCCTGGTGATCTTGTTTTAGCTGATTATGCAATCCTTGGAAACTCAGTGGGGGAAGCTTTTCTCTAATCACTGGAATGGTCCTTATTGGGTGGCCCGTCAAGTCAGAGGTGGATCTTATGTTTTTGAAGAGCTGGATGGTACTCAGTTGGCCAGGAGGTTCTCTGCTGATCAATTCAAGAAGTTCTTTTTTTGTGGAGGCAACTTATCCCAAAAGTGAGTCCTCCCAATTTTGCACCACCAGGTTCATCTGCTGCGTTTTATTGTAAAAATCTACTTTATTCCACATACTTCAGCTTCTAGGACACCCTTTGCTGTATCTCTGCTTCTTTGAGCACTATTTTTTGATGGATAAAGATATATTTCAATTCTTCAATCACTCTTAAGATCAAGAAATGGCCATTTTTCTTTGCTTCAATTTCTTTTCTTCTTTTCCACTTAATTTCATCAAACTCAGATGCAGACTAGGGACATTCTGTAAGTGGGGGAGAGATGTTTTGACCAAATCTGGAAACCTCAGGACCATTGCACAAAGTTAAAATTTTTTATGATTTTTGATTCCTCATTTCTTTTTTTTTTTAAAAAAAATTGAATTTCTCTGGGCCAGAGATTGCCGGGGCCCGTCAGCCTGTCCAGGGGGCTCTTCACCTGCGGGTCTCCTTTCCATTCCCATTATTGGCATGGGCTGGTGTCCCTCCATCCCTGCCATCCAAGATTTTTTTCCATTCTTTTTTTTTCTTTTCTCATTGGATTCTCTTGTTCTCTTTTTTCTCATGTCTGTTTAAAAAAAAAATCATTTGTTGTTTTTCTGCTCTATCTGTGTCATAATTTGTAAATATTCCATAGGGACCCATGGCCCATTGAAGGAGGGGCTCTACCCTACACCAGCGCCAAATTGGGGTCTCTGACTGACCAGTGACATGAAGTCACTATATGTGGCCAATTTTGTCTCCAATAAGTATCAAAGGTTTCAATTGATTTTGTGATTCACCATAACATATCCCAAGTTGATTGTGGATTTTACCTTGATGGAAAATAAAAGTCAACTGGTTTTCACCTTGGTCAAGAGTCAAAGTCTGTCTGGTTTCACCTTTGTGGAAAATGAAAGTCAAACTGATTTACCCAATGATCAAATTTGTTTTAAGGATCACATCACCAGACAAAAAGAAATAAATTTGAATGTTTTCAAAATTGTAGCTCTTTTTTTAAATGCATGTGCAGTTTTTTTCAATTTTATTGGCATTTAATCATAAATTAATGTCACCCCAACAAAAAAACAGTGGGAGTTTCACAGGGCAAAATTTTAATTTTCACACAGCTATTTCTACATGGGTTTCACAGGAAAATGTTGTGAATTCAAGGTGGGTTTCACCTGATTTTATTTATTTCATAAATGCCTATCAAAATATCAAAATGCTTTTTATGATTCCAAATCTGTTGAGTGGAGCCAAACTAATATAGACAGGCCATCTTGTTTAGACAGTGCAGCATGACAATCAATATCACCACAAGTTATGATCTGCCAATTATTGGTTTCTCTCACTTGAAAAATATTCAGATGTTCCCAACTTGAAAGGAATTGTGTATTTGTTTCAAAAAAATTGATAAAAATATTAAAATCAGGGAAATCTTGAACAGGATCAAGAAAATTGATAATTTTTGTAATCTTACCAAAATGTGGAGTATTATCTAGATAAAAAAAAACTCTCCCATGCCCATATTTTTATTGTGTGTGGTGAAGGTTCAATTCTTCCAGTTAAGACGATGGTGTTATCTCCACCATGGGGAAAAAATGATGCTGCAAGACTCAAATGAATTAGTTGGAAAATCATGATCAATCCAGTTAATATGTGGTTTTACATTCCTCAAATGATCAAGGAAATCAGTGTAATCTTTCCTTTCTGCCAGATTTGGTTTTGAATTAATCTGATTTTCATTTGCATCTTTGATTTAAAAATATGATTTAATAATTCTTACTTCTGGGGGGGCTTCATGGTTGTTCAAAATTTTCTTCAAGTTGTTAGATTGGTAGAATCTCTGCAAAAGAGTCAAGGGTATATTTTCTGCAATCAGAAAGAAATGAAAATTTGTTTTTTGTGATTGATATGATTCAAAATTTGAGCTTATCTTGTACCTGTTGAATTTTTATGGTTAATACAGGAAAAAACTCCATTTATTCTTTCATATACCCATGTGGGGAAACAAAGAGCAGGACCCCATTGCATTAGGAGCTCAGGTATATGTGTGGAAAGGTGATGGTTTGGTTTTGATTTGCATGCAGGTAAAAGCGTCTGACAACTATTTTGGTATTTTGTCCAATGCTTGGTAAAGTCTGGAGCAGAATGGTAAGTAAAAACCCAGCTGGTAGCTGTGTTGAGTGCGCTCACAAGGTCAAAAGTGTTTTCAAAAATCTCTGCAGGAAGTGGATTTCCCCCTTTGTCTCTTTTTATAAATAAAAGGGGGAGATAAATTTCATATATCAAGAGCCATTCTGCAGCTTTCAAGCTTCCATGAGCGGCCACACCAAGATTCTTTGGCACCCTGGTCCAATTGGAGGGAATGGCTGTCCTTTCAATCAATTTTTGGATTTTGTTCAGAGTTTGTGAGTCAAATGTAAATTTTAGAATCATTTTTCCATCAACCCTTTCAGACTGAAAATCAGAGCTAGTGTTGCTTTATATTGGAACAAATTCTAAATCATCATTATATTGATTGCTGGTTCCTGAGGGGTGAAGAAAGTTGGTACTCCTTTCTAAATAGGGAGTGGTGGTATTTTTATGATTGTTGGGAATATTTTTGCAGCGGGTTTTGGGTATTCTCTGAAGATCTGTAATGGCCTCCCTCCTCAGATATCTAACCTCTCTTGAGTCAATGTCTTTATTTAGTATGTAATCTTCATTTTCACTTTCACTTCTTGAGAGTTTGTCACTACTGGAAAAAAATTCCTTTTTTCTCTTGTTCTTCTTCCATGTTGATTCCAGAAGGCAGAGTTTATTTTGACATGATCTTTCAAAGATCCAAGGACCATATTGTGCATCACATCAAGATTTATCATCCTGGTTGCATCCCAATAAGGCGGCTCTTGAAGGATTGACCATCTCACACCAGTTTTTTGAAAGACTTCCTCACGTGCATCAATTGAGGGTGCCTGAAGCCATTCCTGGAAACTTTCCTTTGTTAGAATTTTAGTTTATATATGTGTGACTTTCACTGGAGTTTGAAGTATAATTGATTGGATTGATTTGGTTTATATTATTGTTGTTATTCAATTATTTAAAGAATGGTTGAAATATAACTAGGCTGTGTTTTTAGTAGTGATTGTCAGACTTTCCAAGCATAAAATTTCACTTACCACGTCACTTAAACTGCTTATGTTAATTTTTCCTCATTCATTTTGTACTCAACCACTTGTGAGCCAATCATGTATTTAGTCTATATAAACCATGGTGCTCTCAAGTGTAATTCATCATCTGTTCAGCCAATTGAATCAACTTGAGTTTCCTTTTCCTCCTTTCCTCAGGTCCATTACGCTTGTTGTTATAAGCTCATTTCATTCTTTTCTCATTTAATTTTTACTTCATCAGAGCTTAAGATCTCTTTATTTTTATTTGGTTATAAGCATACGCTTGACCTGACCCAATGGTCTCTCATTCAACTTTTTTGCCTTCAATAGTCTCATCCAGAATTGGTCTTCAACTCTTTTGGCAAGGGGGTGAGATAGATGGGGAAGAGCCTTGTCATTGGCATTCATGCTCATCCTATCCATCCACTTCAACGCCATCAAATCTGATTGAACAATTCAGATAACCCAGCAACTTGAAGAAGCGGAGGGCAGCTTCTATGATCATGGAAGCAATAACACCAAGAATTACATCAACAAGGCCTGGGCCCACCTATTTCAAAATTAACAACTTATCAACAACAAAAACAACAACTTATCAACAACAAAAACAACAACTTATCAACAACAAAAACTTATCAACAACAAAAACTTATCAACAAGAACAACTTATCAACAACTCATCAACCTTCAATCAACCACTCTACATCAAAAAACCACAGATCCATCCTCATCATCATTAATTACTGATCATCTTCAATTGACTCAAACCAATAGAAAGAGATCATCAGAACTAGTAACTTCATCATCAACTAAACCATCTGATTGATTGAGACCATTGCCCAATCAAATCAGAAGGTTTGTTGATTACGATCTCAGTACCATCAAGAATAACAAGGCTGGATTCCTATTAGAAGATCAAATCAACAACACAAACCTCATCAAACGTCATTGTCTGATTCAAGAACTCAAGGATCAAAGGTTAAAACAGTCCAAGGCATTTAAATTAACCCCAATCCTCTCACTCAATCCAACTCAGAACCCAATGTGTAAAGTATGCAGAGTGATTCAACTCAACCTCCAACTCTTTCAAGCCTTTCACTTCTAAGTCTGTATCAAGTGTAAGAACAATCATCACAATTGATTCAGTCTATTGACCAAGACCAAGCATAAACAGGATTATCTACTCACCAATCCCAAACTCAAGGATTCAGAAATATTACCCCATCTACTCAAAGCTAATCCACACCAATTGACATATTCCAACATGATTTTATTCCTCAGGGGACAAGTCAAAGCCTATGCATTCTCCAATCAAAAGTGGGGTTAACCGGAGGCCTTGGACCAAGAGTTTGAACGTTGGGAGGCTCTCAAGAAAAAGATAAAGAATCAATAGTTTGAGAATCAATTGAAGGATCTCAGAAGGAAGATGAGGTCAAACGTCTGGCATCAACTTCAGGAGGCATTCCATCACCATACCTTCACCCTTGGTGTCCAACCTGATGAAAGATAGCAACAAACTAAAGAATATATTTCAGTGTCAAGAATAAATGAAAGAACATGAGACAAAGGAAGAAACAATCTACCTAAAGGAGTAGACAGGAACAAAAGGTCTTGAGATGAGATGAGGAAGAAAAGATAACAAAGAAAGAAAAAAGAAAAAAGGAGTGGGGATGATTTGATTGGGAGAAGAATGAGAGTTTGTAGGAAAGGAGACAGGAAATAGGAAAAGGAACAGGATAAATGATAGAAGGAAAGAAACGGAGGTAGAAAGGAGAGAAGGAAAGGAAGGTGGAATGTTGGAAGTAGGTGGTTGGAGAGTATGAGCTGGAGGATTGTTGAAGGTAGGATAAGAGGTAGAGAGTTGGGTCAAGAAGGTGGAGAAATAGATTGACCATTAGAAGAATTGGGACAGGTGAAGAAGAAGGGTGATAGATATAGGAAAGGAGCAGTTGAGAATGGAGTATAGGCACCGGTTGTTGGTGTAATCTGCGCGCGGGCGTGTTTGAAGTGGTAGGTGAGTTTGATTGAAGTGGTAGTGAAAAGGGAAGAAATAAGGAAAAAGAAACAAGAGACTGAAGCAGATCAAAGATGGAACAGATTTAGGATGGAACATCAACATCCCCCCTTGCTTCAGGATCAGAGGGAGTGTTGCACAGATTGATGCATTTGCGAGTTTGAACAATGGCAGTACGTCCAACGGGTTTGGTGAGAAAATCAGGGAGCATGTCTGTGGAGGAAAGATGTTGCAGGGTAATTGATTTGTTCTTGATAGCTTCTCTGAAAAAGTGAACCTTGATCTCCATGTGTTTGGTCTCAAAGGATGAGTGGTTGCTGTTGTTATTGACTAAATCAATGGCGCCACAATCGTCCTCGAAGATGACAGTAGGCTGGTCAAGAGAGATATTGAAGAAGGTAGAGATGAGTGTTCGGAGCCAAAGATTTTCAACAGTGGCTTCAGCGAGAGCCTTGTACTCCGCTTCCGTGGTAGATAATGAGACTTTGGGCTGCTTTTGGGATTGCCAGGAAACAGGGCAGCCAAGAAACTGGCAAAGGAAACCAGAGTAGGAACGTCGCGTGTACGGGCAGTTTGCCCAGTCGGCGTCTGTGTGTACTGTCAGGGGATTGTTGAGATTGTCAGAAGGAGAGAAGGTGAGGGAGAATTTCTTGGTGCCTTTCAGGTATCTGAAGACTTGCACTGCGGCTTCGTAGTGTTTAATTCCAAGTTTTTCAAGGAACTGGGAGAGAGAGCTGACTGCGTAGGTAATGTTGGGCCTTGTGTTGGTGCTGATGAAGTTGAGGGCTCCAATGAGAGAGCGATAGTTGACTTGTAGGAGTTGAAATTCATTGATCTTGGTGTCAGTGGCTGGAGACAGTTTTACTTTAGGATTCAGGGGAGTTTTAGAGGGATGGAGATGGTCAAGATGGAATTGGGAAAGAGACAAGTTGATGTAGTGGGATTGAGAGAGAGAGATGTAATTTTTTGTTTGTTTGATGTTCATGCCAAGTAGAAGTTGAGCTTGACCTAGATCTTTTGTTTGGAATCTCTTTTTTATTTGATCTTTGAAGGTATTGGGGTTGTTGCTGAAGATGGCAATGTTGTCAACGTGGAAATACAGAAAGGTAGAATATTTCCAGAAAACGCATGTTTCGGCGTCGCAGTTGTTGAAGCCAATTGATTTGAGCCAGGAGGTGAGAGTGTTGATCCAGGAAAGAGGTGCTTGCTTCAGACCGTAGAGAGCCTTGTCAAGGCGAAAGCATTTGTCCGATTGATGAGGAAAGCCAGGAGGTATTTTGACGTAAAGGAGTTCAGAAAGAGGTGCATTGAGGAACGCCGCTTTGATGTCGATCTGAGGAATTTGAGATTGTGATGTGCCGCAAAAGCAATGAGAAGCCAAAGTGAGGTGAGTTTGCCGTAGGGGCAAAATTTGAGGAGAAATCAATCCCCTCGATTTGCTTGAAGCCTTGGACACTGAGGCGTGCCTTATATTCACAGTTTTTGTTGTTCTTGTCTTTTTTAATTTTGAATACCCATGTACAATCCAGGGGTCTAACTCCTGAGGGTGTATCAACCAGAGAAAAAACTTGATGTTCAGAGAGGTTAGCTATTTCTTTGTTGATGGCCTTGAGCCATTTTTCGAAGTTGGGGCAGCTGATAGCCTCTTTGTAGGATCTTGGGATTTTTTCTAGTTCAACGTGATGAAAAGATGGGTTGATAACCGTATTGAGAACTGGTTGAACGAGAAGGACTACCGCGGCTCTTTTTCCGCTGATGATGTTAGAGGAATCAACTTCTTTCTGGATTTGAGCAAATTTGTTTTGAGTAGGTTGAGTTAGGGAAGAAATGGAAGGTGGTAACGGGTTAGAAGGAGCAGGTGAAGAGTGAGAGTTCATAGAAGAAGGAGGAGAGTGAGGATTAGGAGCAAGGAGTGGATTGGAAGGAAGTTCAAAGAAAGGGTCAGCAAAGGAAAAAGAAGCATGAGAGGAAGGGGAAGGAAGGAGACCAGGAAATATGTGTTTGATGAAATGGACATTTTTTAGAGAGTGGATGGTTGAGGTTTGGAGATTCAGTATTTTGTATGTGGAAAAGTCATTGAGGAAGCCAAGGAGTATTCCGTTGAAACCACAAGGAGCAAATTTGTTCGGTAGTTGGACGTCAGGTGTAAGTCCAAAACAGAGGCAACCAAACGGTTTGAGAAATTCATAATTGAAGGATTTATTGTGCCACTTTGAATAGAGAGTAGCGAAGTTCTGAGATCTAGAGGGGAGAAGGTTGATCTGATCAACGGCGGTTTTGACAGCTTTGGGCCAGTAACACAATGGCAATTTAGATTTGGTTAGGAGGCATCGAGTTTTGTCGATAATGGTTTGATTGGTTCTTTCGGAGATACCATTGTTTTGAGGAGTGTACGGAGGGGAGAAATTCTGTATGATTCCCTTGTCTTTGCAGAAGGAGGAGAGGATCGAGTTGGTGAATTCGGTTCCATTGTCCGATATGATTCTCTTGAGGGAGGTATTGAGTTGAGTCTTGGCTTCTTTGATGAATTCTTTCAGAGCAGAAAAGGTATTGGATTTGTTTTTTAGGAACTTAACGGTCTTGAAGGATGAGAACTGGTCGGTGATGGTTAAGAAGTATTTGGTTCCTTTTGTTGAAGGGGCGGAAATAGGTCCTACCAGGTCTAGATGGATGGTGTCTAGGACTTTGTTGACAGGAGAAAAGTGGCTGAGAAAAGGGAGACGAGTCATCTTGCAGGAACAACAGATGTCGCATTGATCGGGACTTGAGGCGGAAGGAAAGAGCTTGGAGAGATATAGGGGACTAGGGTGTCCCAGGCGAAGGTGCCAAAGGCACGTGGGGAAGGAGACGGTGGAGACTGAGTTAAATTCCGGCGGTGGTATCTTAGCGAAGAAACAGTTTTGAACCTTGAGCAGCTTGTTCGATAACGAGCCGGTGATTTCAAATTCGTCGGGAAGTGTAGCTGAGAAACCACTGTGGCCAATTTTCTTCAGTATGATGAGAGATTAAAGGATTCTAGGTAAAGAAAGAAGACACCAGTTGATTTCTGGGATCAAAAGAACATCGGTCAGTAGAATTTCTTGCCCATTGTGGTTTTTGAGTCTGGAGGATCCAATCCCGAGAGCGCTGAGGGCATGATTTGGATTGCCGGTTCCTACAGAAAGCTCAAAGGGACGTAGATCAAAGATTAAGGCAGGGTCGTTAACAATGTGATGGGAGGCGCCTGAGTCTAGCACTATAGCTTTGGAGCTGTTAGAGGAAGTAAGGTACAATTCGGCCATATAATGGGTTGTAGGCTTGGCAGAAGTTGAGGAATTGTCGGTGCTTTCAGCGGTTAGGTTAGCTTGAGCTCTGTGAAAGGTATGGTGAGCGGGACGGAGGTGTGGGTGGAGGCGATAACATCTCTCTTCTGGATGGTTGGCTAAAGGATTGTGTCAACCAGGGCTGCAGGGATGAAGGGGAGGCTGATAGGTTGATTTCTTTACAGGATTATAGGTAGGATTTCTCTGAGTAGTTTTCAGAAGGGCGGTACTACTTTTGTGTTGGGAATTGTTTTTTCGAGAGTTCTCAAGATGGACCATTTCTTGGAGTTTGTTCAGGATGAGGGTAGGATCGGCAATGATATTTTTGTTAAGTAAGATGGTGTCGACTATGTGCCAGAGCTCGTAGGGAAGTTTGGCAAGAATAGAATAGCTCATGATTTTGTCAGGGATTTGGAGATTTACGACTGCAAGCTCGTTGGCAATCTTCTTGCATTCGGTGAGATATTAGTTGAGATTGCATGGGTATTCGAATTGCATGAATCGGACCCATACTTGTCCTTTGTTGTTGGCAGATTGAGAACCAAAGAAATTGGTTATTGCGGTCCAGAGAGCGTGAGGATCAAATGCGTTGTTGGGGTTGACAATGGAATTGAAAGCGGCTTTGCCGAGATGTTGTAGGATGGTGTCTGAAGCACTATGGATTTTCTGAGATTGACGTTGAGAGGGATTGGCAGGAAGTTTGTTTATACAGAAATCGAAAAGCCTTTTTTGTTGAAGGTAACTTTGGATTCTAATTGTCCATTGTGGGTAGTTTTGATTGTTGAGACAAGGAATACCATGATTTTTTGCTTTATCGTCGTCACTGTTGGACATTGTTCTGTTACTCCTTTGGTTAGCGCTGTTTGAGGTTGAGGTTCGTTGTTTGTTGGGACTGTAAATCAGATGAAAGATAGCGACAAACTAAAGAATATATTTCAGTGTCAAGAATAAATGAAAGAACATGAGACAAAGGAAGAAACAATCTATCTAAAGGAGTAGACAGGAACACGAGGTCTTGAGATGAGATGAGGAAGAAAAGATAACAAAGAAAGAAAAAAGAAAAAAGGAGTGGGGATGATTTGATCGGGAGAAGAATGAGAGGTTGTAGGAAAGGAGACATGAAATAGTAAAAGTAACAGGATAAATAATAGAAGGAAAGAAACGAAGGTAGAAAGGAGAGAAGGAAAGGAAGGTGGAATGTTGGAAGTAGGTGGTTGGAGAGTATGAGCTGGAGGATTGTTGAAGGTAGGATAAGAGGTAGAGAGTTGGGTTGAGAAGGTGGAGCGATAGATTGACCATTAGAAGAATCGGGACAGGTGAAGAAGAAGGGTGATAGATATAGGAAAGGAGCAGTTGAGAATGGAGTGTAGGCACCGGTTGTTGGTGTAAGCTGCGCGCGGGCGTGTTTGAAGTGGTAGGCGAGTGTGATTGAAGTGGTAGTGAAAAGGGAAGAAATAAGGAAAAAGAAACAAGAGACTGAAGCAGATGAAAGATGGAACAGATTTAGGATGGAACATCAACACAACCAACCAACAACTCGACTTGCTCAAAGTCCTCCTCCTCCAAGGGTCACCGGCAGCAGTCAGTCCAACCTCAACTCCAAAGATTTACCAGTTGTGGACTCAAGATCAAATGTAAAACATTCTTGGAAGCTTGTCTTTCAACTCATTTTTGATTTTGGAATGGCAAAACAGTATTGCAACCCCAAAACCAAGAAATCTTGAATATCACTATTGACTTGACTTGCAAGGATTGGTCTACTGTCCAAAGACTTGCCCTGATCACCATCAACCTCAACATTGCATCATTTTGTACTGGGAGGATTGGACTACAGTTAGCCTGCTGCATTCATACTCTACCTATATTTTATTTCATTAATCATCCATCAATCTATTATGTATTCCAGTTCTCAATTCCATAAGGCAAGCAACTCAATTTTGCTTATGATTTCTACACAATCAAATCCAGCCTTGAACAAATCCAATGCATATGACAAGTCATTCACTTTTTGAACTGAAGAATTTTCCAGCAAATAGTAGAAATTATACTTTGAAGATAGAAGTTGTATTCAAATATGCCTCAGGAAGTATACAAGTCATTCGGCTCATCTTATTAATCAGTCACTAAACTGTATGTAGAATTATTCCAGCAGTTATTAGAACAAATTTTAATTGAAGAAAAAGAGTTAGATTCCTTGTTAAGACAGTAACTTCCTCAAGTGCAAGTCAAGCGGGTGTGTTAGAATTTGAGTTTATATATATGTGACTTTCACTGGAGTTTGAAGTATAAATGATTGGATTGATTTGGTCTATATTATTGTTGTAATTGAAGTATTAAAATAATTGTTAAAATATAACTAGGCTGTGTTTTTAGTAGTCATTTTCAGACTGTCCAAGCATAACATTTCACTTACCATGTAACTTAAACTGCTTATTTTAATTTTGCCTTATTCATTTTGTACTCAACCACCAGTTAGCCAATCATGTATTTAGTCTATATAAACCATGGTACTCTCAAGTGGAATTCACCATCTGTTCAGCCAATTACATCAACTAGAGTGTCTTTTCCTCCTGTCCTCAGGTCCTTTACCCTTGATGTTATAAGCTCCTTTCATTCATTTCTCATTTAACTTTTAATTCATCAGAGCTTAAGCTCTCTTTATTCTTACATCCTTGTGTTCCTTCAAGTTGCAATTTGGGAACATGAATGGCTGAAAAACATCCATTTGGGATTTCTCAATATTGCAGAAATTGCAAAACTTGGTTCCTGCATGACTTGTGAAACCAGTGAGCTTCCTCATAGCTATAAAATCAGAAATTACAGTCAAAATGGAAACTGTGATGAAGGATCCATTTGTATTTAGAGCCATTTTTGAGAATAAAAGACCATTCAAAAGTTTTTTTAGTTCTTCAAAAAGGGTTTGTACTAGATAGTTCAACTGGGGTCCAGTAGGCTCCTTGGGTCCAGGTATGATTCCAGCAATATACAAATTTTCTCTTCTGTGATGTTTTTCAGGAGGAAAACTGAGACAAACCAGAACTATTGACCCCAAACTTACATGCCTGCTTGATTTTCCAAATGCATTGAACCAATCAACATAAATTGTAAAATTAAAATGTTCATTTTTTGAAAGGAAGCATTCTGATTCACCAATTCCTTTGAATTTTTTCCAAACAAAACCATCCCATATGTTGGTCATTATATCTCTTGGTGATCTTTCCAGGTGAGCAGAAAGATCCTTTTCAATTCCATTGCATTGCAAAAAACTTGCTAGCCATGCCTTAAAAGGTTGGTACACAAATGTTTTCCTAGTGGAGAACTGTGATTCAATAATTTCTTTAATTTTTGGATTTTTGTTTGATGATTTCTTCATTTTCCCAATTGATTCTGTACATGCAGGAATGAATTGGCCATGATTGAGATGTCTGGTAGACTTTATTTCTTCATTCTTGATATCCTTCACCAATTCAGAGAGAAAGAAACATTCTGTACAGCAAGCATATATATTCAAGGTGGGGTTGACATTCAGGTATTCAAAAACAGTATCCATGTTTAAGGTTTTTTTTAATTGAATATTTGGAGTGTGATTTAGAATGGTCTGCTTGTGCAAATTCAATGGAAACAACAGAAATCTGAATGCATCCCTGCTGATAAAATGTTCAGGATTCAAAATAGCCAATATCACTAGAGAGGGAACAAATGGTCTTTCATTGAGTCTCCAAGGGATTGGAGAATACTTTGATGTATAAAAGATGACTGAATCTGATTGAGAGTCAGAAAAATGAAACGCTGAAGCAGAGGTGCTCTGTAATTTGTTTGGTTCTGATGACCTTGGTGCACTGAAGGAAACTTCAAAGTATTTCTGATTTGATTGATTCTTGGGTGAAGTTATTTTTGTTTTTTCTCTTCTTGCTATGTGATTTTGATACTAGGCAGTTGAAAAAGCCAACCCAGTTCTCATCCCATGAATTGTCATGTGGGTCTTGGAATTAAAATCATCACATTGACAGATGATGTGTTTATTTTGTGGTGGTGAAATGCTAATAAATAGTTCTTACTATTTTTGGGTATATTTTCCTTCCAAATGTTCATCCACAAAGTCTTAATGGGGGGATGAATGTAGACAAAGGAGACATCTTATATAGAAGTTTCCTGATGCATTGAAGTGAAAAATTTTATCTCAAAATTGTAACCAAAATCAATTGGATGAGTCTTGGAGCTCATCAAGCAGGGGTTTTGGTGCAGGTTTGAAACTTATTTCAAAAGAAGCTTCAAAATTTTAAATCACATATTTTTATCAAGAATTACAAAAAATAGGACAGAAAACAAATCATAGTGTTTGAATTGTTGCATCCGTAATATGAGCCCCTCTTGGAAGATTGAAAACTTGGTCTCCATTGGGATGAGAATTCAGCCAGTATTCACTGAAGTCAAGCACAATGAACTTAGCAAGCTCAAATCATTTTACAGGGCAAGGAATAAATCCATCTGCAGAAAATAAAGTCTTTTGAATTATGGAGCAGATGTATGTGGTGGTTCTTTTCCATATTGGTTCATCAATGTTGTTGGATTCAACTTCATTCAGCTTGGAAACAAGAGTTCCAGGCAACTGGAGGCTGGGAAATTTCTGTAATCACTACAACTCAAAAGAATCCCACAAATTCCTGTAACAAAATAAGCAGCCAAGAGGGAATAACATGGCCTTGAAGTTTACTCCTTGGGAAGTTGATCAAATTGCAAGGTATAACACTGAAGAGATTGTTCTGGCCAATTGATTTTGCACCTGGCCTTTAATATGGAAAATGAAATCAATAGATGATAGATATTATCAACCAGCCTTTCCAGAGCCTTTAAATTGAGTTTGATGCTTCTTTCATTGGATTATGCAGTGGAATCAGTGATTTTCAAAGTGGTTCTATGGCTGGTAGGACATTGTATGAAATACTGTATCATTGACATCTCTCTGACCAATTTATCATTGGGGTTGGTTGGGGCTTCATATGCTGGTAAAGGTTTGATATCCTTAGAAACCAGTGCGATGGACTGGAAAAAGATTTTTGCGCAATTGTTCTGTTGATTCTCTGTTGGATGGAACAACATATTGAGCAGCATAATTAATTCATGACCCAGTAAATTTGATGGAGCAGTGTGATTTTCTATTGTGGGAATGTTCCAGAAAATCTGGTTTCAAGAGTGGTTCATTCAAAAATGGCTTGAAAACATTTATTCCTGATTGAAAGCAAAAAAAAAATTCAAAACAACATCTCAAAGATTTGATTAACAAATAAAGGTTCAACAGACCATCATGCAGAATTTTCTTCAACCACTGTTTGATACCAGTTTTAGTCAGTGTACAAAAGAAAATCATTGATGGAAGGGTATAATTTTACCTTCTCATTGGCTGGATTTATTTATATGCATGGTGTGAACCTTGACTAAAGATTCATGTGCCATGGAATAAGCATCATAGAGGAGTGTGGAATAGTAAATTTCAATTATAAGAAGGATTGCCTTGGTGTGTTTCAGGAATATGATGGATGCATTAGATTGTTGGCTATTTTGGCCTTCAGAAGATCCTGGCAGTGTGGCAGATAGAGCATTGGCTGTTGGAGATGGATTTGGTTGAGACTTGCATGCATATTGGAACTGGGTATGTTGGTTTGTTTGGTTTTCAGAAGTTGGTGTTGGTTTTTCCTACAACAGTTCAGATGTTGAAGAGAGAATGGGTGAGGCTGAGGCTGATGTGTCATAATTATGGCCAATAATTAGCTTAGGAAAATGAGCAGTATTTAAAGCAAAAGAAATGATGGACACCTTGTGTCAATAATTGCTTGATGGGCTCTCACAAATGGGGCAACAAGTTGGATGATATTGTTGATGAATTCAATTGGATGATTGATGGATCAATGGAAAACAGCAGGGAGAAAAGCTCCTTAAGGACAAAAGATTGGCCTCTTGTGAGACCATGATAGAACAAGCCAAAAGGCAAATTTTCCGCCCCAAAAGATCTCTACAGGCTCTACAGGACTTGTTACTTGGTTTGGGCTACATCAACCCACATGGCATCAGTCCCTGTACCCTTACAACCAGCCTATTCTGGTTGTTTCTGGTGTTTCCACCTCAATGGGGCTGAACCAGCCCCTTTGCTGTTCAATCCCTGGCTGGTTGTCCGTTAAGACCAGCCCTGTCACGTATCTTAGCACTTGTACAGCCCTGGCCCCTCATATGGGCCAGGTGGGACCCAGGACTCACCTGAGTCCGCCCAAAATCTCACCTGGGGGGGGTGTAACCAGCGGACATTCCGCCCCCCTCTCTTTCTCTCAAATCCCTGGAGGGGGAGTCAAATCTCCCTACCAGGGGCCCTTGGGGTTGATACCCCCAGAGCGTCACTACAGTAAGTGGGCTGGGCGGTGTTCAGGGCCCCTTCAGCCCATCACTCCTCCCCCTTGGTAAAGGGGGGGGGGGGGGAGAGCCCCTTTGATGGTGGGGGGGGGGGTGGTCAATTCCCCTCCACCACAGGTTGCCTTGATGCAACCGGCCTGGCCACCTCTTTTGGTGGGGGGGTTATCAAGTCCCACCTCACCATGACTGGTTGCCCCTTGCAACCGGTTGCTGGCTGGTTACAACCAGCCAGCCTTCCCCCTCCCCCTCCCAATGGCAAGCAAGGGGAGGGGGAGCAGCCGGGACCACCAGAACCGCAGCCGCCACCCAGCGCTGCAGCCGCGGAAAAGTCCCCACGTGGACCTTTGGGCCCCATAGATGGGCTGGAAGGCAAAAACAGCGGCCCCAAGCGGGCAGCGGAACGGGCAGCAGCCCCAAGCAGGCAGCGGAATGGGCAGCGACCCCAAGCGGGCCAAGACACGGGCAACAGCCCCAAGCGGGCTGCAACACTGGCAGCGGCCCTGTACGGGCTGCAACGCTGGCGGCAGCCCGAACCGGACTGAGACAAGGGCCGCAACCCTAATGGGCCGCCACAAGCCCAAAAACTAAGTAAAACATACTTTGGAAGGCCAGCTGTTCTGGCCAACTATGTCCAAAATAAACCTTGGGCCCAATTACGCCCATAAAAGCCCATCTGGCTGTATGTTCCCATATCCCCCACCGTGCCCGTTAGGGCCCATGTAACAATGAGCCTGTTTCACCCATTTTGAGGCCAGTTTCCCCAAATCAGTGACATCCACACAGGCCCGTATGGTCTGTGTGAGTGTCCAATGGGCCGGAGAGGCCCATATGGGCATCCCATTTGGATTAAACTTATACGTAGGACACACGTGAGTGCATACATATTTTAACATGATGGGGGACTTCACCAGGAAGTAGGATAATATCAAGATAAATGGTTCCAGGTGGTGGGGTTGGCTGATGCTCATTTGTGGTAGAGCTTTGAAAGTTGGATGGGAAGGATGCCTTCAAATTAAATAATTGGGCACTGGGTTTGGGATTGTCATCTGTTGGAATCTGCTGGCTTCCAGGAAAAATAATATTGTCATTTGTTGCAATGGAATTTGATGTGAAACAATGCCCTCTTTTGGAAGGCCAGAGAGTATATTTGGATTGATGAGAGTTTTTAGATAGCAGATTTCCAGAACATATCTTCACCTTCTCTTCAACTGGTAGATCTTGACCACTTGACACAACTTTGAAAATCAAGAATTATTGGTTAAAATCATAGGATGATTGGAGGGAAATGGGTTTAAATAAATTTTCTGAGCTCTATTGAATTCATCAATGGCATCCATAGCCTTTTGTGCATGGTCACAAACCAACATGGGCAAGTTCTTGTCATTGTTGGCTTTTCCAAAGTGGTGTCACATTCTTTGGATGTTTTAAAGAAACTCTTCCTGGGGAACTACCAAGATCTCTGACTCATTTAGGAAGGTCCCTGTCATTGGTGGAGTTGGGGGGCTGAAAAAGGTTCAAGATTAGATCTTTGTTGTGCTTCTGGTTGTGGCCAGTGGGGTGCAGGAAGGTTGGTAGAAGTTGGATTGTGTTGGGCTGTGATGATGGTGGTTGGGATGTTTCATTAAACAAAAGTGGCATGGTAGGTGGGAAGATGGGATTTGATAATGGATTCAAAGGAGTGGTGTTTGGGGCATTGAAGAGCTCAACTGATTCAAATTTTAACAAGTCTATGAATGATGAATTATCAGAAAAAAGGTCAGTCCATGTTACATTACCAGGGTTAATTTCTGGGATTTGGGTTGAGTAACCTAGCTGGGAAAGGTCACTAGCTAGGAGATCATTTGTTTCAGGGTCAAATAGATTATGAAGGTGAGGAGAGGGATTTCTATTGTTGGGGAGAAAGGAAATTGCTCAACTCACAAGCGCCTTATATAATAAATATATGGCATGCAGGAAAGGGGGGAAATTTTGATGAGGAAGGGATGGGAGATCAACTGGATCCTGGTATTTAAGGCAACCATGGGAAGCAATTGAAGAAAAAAAAACTGTAGTTTGTGGCCAAAAAGATTTACAGGCAAGCATGTAGAATATGCATGTTTATTATTCACACAAGTCACATCCAAGCAGGCAATTCATTGTGACTGATCAATTGTGAGATTGTCACTTTGAAAACAAAAAATTTACATGTGTGGAGAATTTTTTAATAGAAATAAGGTGTGGCAATCAAGATAGATGAAAAAAATAACATCTGGATGAAGAAGAAAGCAGATTGATAACAATTTCCTCCCTTTCACTATGTCCATAAAAAATTCCTGAACCTGTTACTTGTGCCTTCCTGCAAACCTCAGCCAGGTTTTTGTTACTTTGGACTCAAATTCCTAACCGTGTGAAATGACTGCCAGGAGGTCTCAGTGATTGGAATGTCTGATGGAACAGATAATTTGATGCCCAGATTACATCAGTCCAAACATTGTTGCATTGAAAGTCAATATAAGTCTGAATCCCAGGCAAGAAAAATTGTCCATATTGAAAATCAAAGCCCTGGTGTCTATGTTCAGGTTCCCCTGTCTCCTGAAAAATACCACAGAAGCCACCATAAGCCATACCACTGATGTTGTTATCAACATGGGCTGAATTATAAAATTCATTCCAAGTGGCAGTTAAATTTCCAGCAAAAACCTCTTCACTTGCAGACCCATATTCTCTAGATGCAAATCCTGTTATTGAAAATTGACAAATTTGATCATAGGATTGCCTGTGGAAAGCTGGTGCCATGGTTTTGAACCGCTTCCCCAATATTTGTTCAATCCTTGGTAGACAGTTCACAAGTTTAATCAAATGCACATCTTTCTGGCTTGTGTTTACTGAGGCGGGCACCGGCACATACTGGCCTGGGACAATTGTTTTTCAGCCAATATGATATAGCCAATTACAATGATTTGAAATTTACCAGCATTTTCTCCATGATAGTCATAACCTGGAAGCAAACAAAAATTCTTTCATGATCCCTGAAAAGAAGGAGCCATTTTGCTGGTTTCCATAGAAAGATCCCAATTGAACAAGAGTGGCGGTGACAAAGCAGAGGTGAGAATATTGAACTGGACTCATATCCCTCCATTGAGTGAATTTTACTTCTAGGCCAATTTCCTTTTTTCCATTCACATGCACAACAGCAGGCCCTGGTGGCCTGAGATGCTTGTAACGTTGGAGTGTTAAAATACGTATGCACTTACGCCTGTGCTATGTATAAGTGAAATCCAAATGGGATGAACATATGGGCCTCTCCGGCCAATTGGACACTCACACGGACCATACGGGCCTGTGTGGATGTCACTGACTTGGGGAAACTGGCCTCAAAGCACGTGAAACAGGCTCATTGGTACACGGGCCCTAATGGGCATGGTGGGGGATATGGGCAAGTACAGCCAGATGGGCTTGTATGGGCATAATTGGCCCCAAGGCTTATTTTGGACATACTTGTACAGACGGGCTGGCCAGCCAAAGTATGTTTTACTAATTTTTCCGGCTTGGGGCGCCCCATTGGGGATGCTGCCTGTGTTGCAGCCGGGTTGGGGCTGCTGCCTGCGTTGCGGTCTGTTCCTGGCCGCTGCCCATGTCGCGGCCCGCTTGGGGCGGCTGTTTTTGCCTTTGGCCCATCTATGGGGCCCAATGGCCCACACGGGGCTGTTGTCGCAGCTGCCATGCTGGGTGGCGGCTGGGGGGCTGGTGGTCCCAGCTCCTCCCCCTCCCCTTGCTTGCCATTGCGAGGGGGAGGGGGAGGGCTGGCTGGTTGTAACCAGGCAGCAACCGGTTGCAATGGGGGACTTGATCAACCCCCCCACCAAAAGAGGTGGCCAGGCCGGTTGCATTGGGGCAACCGGCGGTGGGGGGGAATTGAACACCCCCCCACCATTGAGAGGGGCGCTCTCCCCCCCCTTTACCAAGGGGGAGGAGCAACGGGCTGAGGGGATCTGACCACACCCCAGCCCAATATTCCTGACAATGCCCTGGGGGTATTGACCCCCAGGGGACCTGGTCAGGGGATTTGACTGCCCCCACCACCAAACCAAGTAACAAGGCCTTTAGAGCCTGTAGAAATCTTTTGGGGCGGAAAATTTGCATTTTGGCTTGTTGTATCATGGGCTCACAAGAGGCCAATCTTTTTTACTTAAGGAGCATTTCTCCCTGCTGTTTTCCATCCATCCATCAATAATCCAATTGAATTCATCAACAGTATCATCACACGTGTTGCCCCATTTGGAGAGCCCATCAATCAATGATTGAAACAAGGTGTCCAGAATTTCTTTTGCTTTAAATACTGCTCATTTGCCTAAGGTGATTGCTGGCCATAATGATAACACATTATCAGTACCAAAAACATCATTACTTCCAAGCCATCTAGACCCTTGTACCTTACTCTGGAGAACCTCAAAGACCCCAATTTTTCCAGGAAGATGTCCTATATCCCTGATGTTAGCTCCACCAAGATAGTTCTGAACAGTCAGAATTATAATGCTTGGGATGTACTCATGGATATTGAGCTGGAAAACATCTGTTGTGGGGAGATAATGGATGCAGATGATACTTTGATCAGTTCAGAAGTGTAGAAAAAGTCTTATCATCTCATCCTTAGGAATCTTGAAGAGAATAATGTGACATGGGTTGCCAATACTTCTAGGGAAGATGAGAGGAGGAGAAGCATCCTTTGGAAGTTTCTTCAATCCAAGTATGCTGGTGAATCTGTTCACCAGAAAGGTATAGCTTTCAATAAACTGTTTAAGTTACAATATTCAAATTATAAACATTTTTTGCAGAGGCTAGGTCTAGCATAGCCAAGTTTAAGTCATTAGGACTTAACATGGATCCTGAGTTTTTGTCACTCTTAATCCTTCAGAAGCTACCAAAATACTTTGATTCTTTAGTCAGGATTATTTCTCAATTGGATCCTCTTACTGGGGAGGATGATGTTCTTAAAAGGATTGAAAAGGATGATCTTCAGTTCAAGATGAAGGGGGGTTCTGGAACAGCCCTTGTTGGAAAGATGGGAAAATCTTGCAAGAAGGCAAAAAGGATTTGTCCAAGGTCTTATGCTATAATTGTCAGAATAAGGGGCATTATGCTAAGGATTTCAAGGAGGCCGAGAAGAGGAAGAAGTCCAAAGATAATGAAAAGGAGGTCAATCTCACTACTGAAAAAATTGCAATGGTGGGGTTTGATGGTCCAATGGACATGGTTGTTGGGGAAGAAGTTCCCAACAAGAAGGCCAAAATTGATGAGGATCAAGAAATGTACTTGATTGATTACAAAGTGAGTAGTCTTAACCTCAAAGATGAGAGTTTATCAGTGACCAATTAAGGTTCTTTCCTATTAGGAGAATTGAAGGAGGATATTCTTGTTTTGATTGATTCTGGGTGTCAAGATCACATGTTCTTTGAACCAAATTTATTTTCAAATCTTAGTGATTATGATGGAGTTGTAAATATTGGTCAGAAAGGCAGAACAATTCAGAGTAAAGGAATTGGAAAATTTCTTCTTGAAAACCAATTGGGTTTCAAAATTTCTTTTGAGAAAGTGTTTGATGTACCAGAGTTGCCTTATAACCTTGTTTCCCTTGGAGTGTTGTGGAAAAATGGTTTCCAGATATTTTATCTTGAAGAAGATAAGTTTGTTATCAATATGAATGGGAGAACTGTTCCTAGTGGACAGGTTTGGTCCAAGCTTTATTATTTTTGGGTTAAACCAATTCAATCTAAGGATCAGACCGCAGAGGAGGGTTCTGTGATCAGCAAATTATGGAAAAAGAATGGTCTAATGAACAAGATCAAGAGGGTTATCACTGATGGAGAGGGTGAATTTTTGATTAAAGAGTTTGATAGGTTATTGAAAGATTATTTAATCATTCATATAGTCACTAATGCAAGTAATTCACAAAATAATGGAATAGTTGAGAGAATTAATAGGACTTTACTGGAAAAGGTCAGAACTATTATGTCTCAATCTTGTCTACCAAATTTCTAATGGGCTGAGTTGATGTTTACAGTCTTTCTGTTGCATAACATTGTAAGGGTTAATGGTAAGAGTCCTCATTATCAGTTTTGGAAGTTATACCCCAAAAAATCACACCTAACAAAAATTGGTTTCTTGGTGTATTATAGTGTCCACCATAATGAGCTGGTGGGCAAATTAGACCCTAGAGCCAGACCAGGGGCACTTGTAGGCTTTGATTTAATACTTGAATGCAAAAATTGGAGAGGAGTAGACTGTTTGTATTTCAATCCCTGATGGTTTTTGTGAATGGTTAGTAGAGACTAAACCAGAAACCACAAAGAAAATCTGTGTTACAATTTTTCTTTCAGCAGATAAAGGGGAATATATCCTCAAGCTGTTTAGATCCCTTTCTGGATTGAAGCAAGAAGCTAGATTGTGGTATAATACCATGAGTGAGAAACTGATTCATATTGTTTTCAAGACGTCTGAGGCCAACCCTTGTCTCTTTGTAAGAAAGGATGAAATTTTTTTTTTATGGGTGGATAACATTATGATTATTGGAAATGGTAAAGAGAGAGTCATGGAGACACTCAAAAAGGAATTCAAGATAAAAGATATTGGTCTGGCACAACAGGTGCTAGGAATGAAAGTCAGTTAGAGCAAGAATGGTATTAAGTTAGACCAGAGCCATTACGTGGCAGCTCTTTTTAAGAAATATGGCTTAGAGGATGCAAAGGAGTTTGGTACTCCCATGCACTCAAAGATTTGTTTAGAGAAGTCTACAGATGAGGAGTATCTGGAGTTTGTTCAATCTGCAAACCACTACAGGTCAGCTATTGGATTGCTTAATTATTTGGGGAAGTGTAAAAGGCCCAATATTGCTTTTGCAATGGTTGTCTTGTTGCAACACTTACAGAAGCCAAGCATGAGGCATTGGTCAGCGTTTAAGAGAGTTATGAGGTATCACAAAGGAACACACATTCTGGGACTGTTGTTTACAAAGTCAGCAAACTTTAATTTGGTTGGTTATTCCAATACAAGTTGGGCCAATGGAAACACTAGGGAATCAACAAGTGTTTTTGTATTCATCTTAGGTAAGAATCTGGTGTCATGGATGTCCAAGAACTTGTCAGAAATAAGTCTTTCATCAACAGAGGCTGAGTATAGAGCTTACTTAGCAGCTTCACAGGAAGCAAAATGGTTGAGAAAAGTCTTAGAGGATACACATTAACCAAAAGGGTTTGCATTGTTGTATTCTGATAACCAGAGTGCCAAGGGGTTGGCGCAAAACCAAGTGTTCCATTCAAGAACAAAACATATCAATGTTCACTATAACTATATTCTTGATGCAGTTAACTGCAAGGAGATTGTGCTGAGGTACATTCCCACTGGAGCATTGATTTGGATATCTTGACTAAGGCTTTAGATAGGAACAAGCATCAAGGATTTGTGACTAATATGCAGATGTCACCCCTTTTGGATTAAGGGGGTGTGTTAAAATAAGTATCCACTTACGTGTGTGCTACATATAAGTGTAATCCAAATGGGATGCACATATGGGCCTCTCCGGCGCATTGGACACTCCTACGGACCATACGGGCCTGTGTGGATGTCACCAACTTGGGGAAACTAGCATCAAAACTGGTGAAACAGGCTGATTGGTACACAAGCCCTAACGGGCCCGATGGGGCATATGGGAAAGTACAGCCAGATGGGCTTGTATGGGCATAATTGGCCCCAAGGCTTATTTTGGACATAATTGGCCAGACAGGCTGGCCTGCCAAAGTATGTTTTACTTAGTTTTTGGGCTTGGGGCACCCCATTGGGGATGCTGCCCTTGTCGCAGCCTGGTTGGGGCTGCCGCCTGCGTCGCAGCCTGCTCAGGGCCGCTGCTTGAGTCTCGGCCCGCTTGGGGCCGCTGCCTGTGTTCAGCCCGCTTGGGGCCGCTGCCTTTGTTCAGCCCGCTTGGGCCTGCTGCCCATGTTCCGGCCCGCTTGTAGCCGCTGTTTTTGACTTTGGCCCGTCCATGGGGCCCAAAGGCCTGCGCGGGGCCTTTGTCGCGGCTACCACGCTGGGGGGCGGCCGCGGGACTGGTGGTCCCAGCTCCTCCCCCTCCCCTTGCTTGCCATTGCAAGGGGGAGGGGGAGGGCTGGCTGGTTGTAACCAGCCAGCAACCAGTTGCAAGGGGAAACCAGTCATTGTGGGGGGGATGAAAAGAGGAACCTAAATTTATGTATGATTTAAAGCCAGCATAGGCTATGGAAGAAATAGGAGAGCATGAGAAACACACAAACAAAGATAGAGAGAAAAATTAGAGAAAGGAAGCAAGATGGAAAGAGGTCCTACATTTTGAGCCTTGTGAGTATTGAGAAAGGTGGCGTCAACAGAATAGAAAAGAAAATAGGCAGCAGAGGTTGGGTGAAGAGAACACAAGCAATGATCTTGGAGTAGAGGACTGAGTGGATGAGAAGATTAGATCAGAGACAATCCTATTGAGACATTGAAGGATCTGAGCCTTACCAGTCAGAGACTTGTTGACGGGACAATAGCTGAAGAGAGAGTGAATTGGTGGTTGTGCCGGGGTAGATTGGGGAGTTGGTCGTTGGTTGGTTGAGGATAGAGACAAGACAGAAAAAGATAAGGGAGAGAAAGAAGATAGAGAGGTAAGAGTCAAAAATAAAATAGAAAGGAGTTTGATGAAGGAAAAAGAGTCGGTTGGAGATGAAGTCCAGAGGAAAGAGAAGAGTCTCCCAGAATGGGTCCAGGGATACCCGGGATAGGGAAGGAGGCACGCAGAAGGCGGGAGCGCCCAGGCGCAGAGAGTGAGGTAGTTGTGGGGCAAGTCTTAACAGGGGACTTGATCACCCCCCCACCAAAAGAGGTGGCCAGGCTTGTTGCATCAAGGCAACTGGCAGTGGGGGGGAATTTACCACCCCCCCACCATAGAGAGGGGCGCTCTCCCCCCCCCTTTACCAAGGGGGAGGAGCAACGGGCTGAGGGGATCTGACCACTCCCCAGCCCACTATTCCTGACAACGCCCAGGAGGTAATGACCCCCAGGGCTCCTGGTGATGGGATTTGATTGACCCCACCAGGGATTTGAGAGAAAGAGGGGGGGGAGGCATGTCCACCAGTTACACCCCCCCCAAGTGAGGTTGAGACCGGACCCAGGTGAGTCCTGGGTCCCATCTGGCCCATATGTGGGGCCAAGAGCTGGCTGCATGAGGCAACCAGCCCGTAAGTAAGGTAATAAGAGTAACTGGGCTGATTTTAAGGGACAAACAGCCAGGGGATTGAACAGAAAAAGGGCTGGTTCAGCCCTGTAACGGTGGAAACACCAGAATGGACCAGAATAGGCTAGTAATAATGGTACAGGGACCAATGCCATGTGGGCTGATGTAGCCCAAAACAAGTAACAAGGCCTGTAGAGCATTTAGAGCTCTTTTGGGGCGGAAAATTTGCCTTTTGGCTTGTTGTATCATGGGCTCACAAGAGGCACATTTTTTTTTACTTAAGGAGCTCCTCTCCCTGCTGTTTTCCATCCATCCATTCATCATCCAATCAAATTCATAAATGATATCATCCAATGTGTTTCCCCTTTCTGAGAGCCCATCAAGCAATTATTGACACAAGGTGTCCAGAATTTCTTTTGCTTTAAATACTGCTCATTTGCCTAAGCTAATGGCTGGACATACTTATGTTAAGAATACTAAGAATAATTTCCTTCCTTCTACCTCAAAACTCCACGCGCCGCGCGCAATTCTTGAGAACGGGGAACAACTCTCCTCCCCCGGGGGGAGAGGCTCTTGACCCCCTCTCTTCCTGGTCGTGAGGAGATTTTCTCCCTGGGGACCTTTTGTTTCTAATTCGATTCCATATTCAATTCTTCAGTTATTTCTTAACTCTGTTTCCTATTCTCTAGTCTGCTTTCATTCATTCTCATCTTCCTTATGTTTCTATAAACTCTGTCTCACCCACTCAAACTCGACTCATCCTTCACCCTCCAACCACCGAACTTGTCTTGACTCTAACTCTCAACCTCCTCAATACTTCAATATAGCCTCTCTCCATCACAATTGTTGCCTGGTAAGAGCCTCCTCCTCAAGATCATACAAGTCCAACAAGATCTGATCTCCTCAGAACCCTGGCTGTAGTTCTCTTTCTGCATTGCTGCGTCCCATCTGTTCTCCATTTGCTCTTCCATCCTTATCTGTCCTGGAGGTAGTCAGACCGTTGGTATTCTTTTCTCATTCTCCTCTTTCTTCTCTATTTTCTTGTCTCAAGCTTGTTCCTCATGTCTCTGATGTTTTAACTCTCAGCCTGCTGGTTTCTAGTCATAAGAAATTCAATTCTCAACTTAACACGGTTAAAAGCCAAAGGACGACTCTACCTATACAAAAATGAACAAACCAGCGGGGGCCAACGACTACTTCCATCAAGTTGCTCTTAAAGCTTCGGTTGATTCCATTCCTCCCTTAAATGACAATAACTACTCTATCCGGAGAGATAAAATGATGATGCTTTTCAACCTCAAGGATATAAAAGATGTCATAACTAGAAACTCAGGACAACTACCTGTCAAGCAAGATCGAGAAATACGTGCAATCATCTTATCCAAGCTTGATAGTATCACTCACGCAAATGTGGTCAATGCTACAAACATCTTGTCCTCTAAGCTCCTCTGGGCGGAAATCACTTGTCGATTTGCCTCATTGGAAACGGCAAATAGGGCACAAATCTTCAATGAATTTCTCCATGCTTCCTTCAATGAACAGTCAATCAAAGGATTTATAACTGAAACCTGGAAAACTCTCACTCGTATGGCTGATGTTGGGATCAAGTTACCAAAGGATATCTTAGCATACCTTGTATTATTCAAGTTTCCCCCCATCCTAGAGAACCTCAAACAACAAATAATGCATGTAGAAAAATCCCTGACAGTAGATGTAGTCTTCAACCACCTAACCCAATACAATAACAAACAAAAAGCACAGTCAAAAACAGTCAAAACCACTCCGGACGTCACCTTACTCATGACGAAGAGCAGAACAGAAAAAGACGATAAAAAGATTTGAATCCGATGTAAGGAAGGCTATCACAACCCAAATGCACCTCACCCAGAATCCTCGTGTTCCCATCTTCATCCCCAAATTGCGCCAGGATGGTGGGTGGAACAACAAAATGAATGGAAGAACAGAATTAAGAAAGGACCAACCATAAATTACCACGCTCTCCTCACTCTCTGGATTAATGCTGACAATACTCCACATCTTCTTTTAGATTCCGGCGCAAATATTCATATCTTTAACAACCTCAAATATTTCTCCTCAATTAACCTTCAAGACAAGCCAGAAGAAATTAAGACAGGCAAACTCAATGCGAACCTCAAAATACAAGGAATAGGTATGGTTTGCCTGGAATGGAACCAATCTGTCATAACTCTCGAGGACTGCGTATACGTACCAGATATAGTTGTTAATCTGATCAGCCCTGGACTCCTGGCGGAAAAGGGATGCAGTCTTTATCAAGAGCAAGATTGGTTCTCCATCATCAGAGACAGCAAAACAGTTCTGAAGGGCCTGATACAGGACAACTTATTCGTTATAGAGAAACCTCGAATCGCAGGTAACAATCTCTCTGTTAATCTAATGAAACAATCAACCAAGTTGACCTCCACCAAAATGAGTTTGCTATTGGACTTCCACAAGATGTACGGACATGCGTCAATATCAACTCTCAAGCCCATCCTGAAAGGCCGCTTCCCGAAGGAAGAATTGGACAGATTTCAATGAAAGAGTTGTGTTGAGAGCAAGATAATGAAATCACCTTTCTCATCCACTTCAACTCTAGCTTCAAAACCTCTCAAAAGGATCCATCTCGACCTAATCAGACCAATCACCCCTCAATCTAAGGAAGGTCATTGCTATGTCTTAACTCTAATCGACAACTTCACCGGATATCTTGCTGCATTCCCTCTGCTATATAAAGAAGAAACGCCAGACGTCATCATCAATGTTCTTGAGATTGATTATAAAAGGTTGGGTTACTACCCAACAGAAATTTTCTCAGACAAAGGGACTGAATTTACCAACAAGACGTTGAAAGACTTTGCAAGTTCAAAACACATCAAACTATTAACATCCAAGCCCTATCACTCCCAACACAACGGTTGAGCGGAACTGGCCAACCGAACTATCATCGAGTCAGCTCAAGCTACATTCTCATCAACTCGATTGCCAAAATACTACTGGCATATTGTAATTTGAAGCTGCTGTTTCATGTTGAATCAAATTCCCAGGGAAGGTAATAACGGATCCCCTTGGGTACTTATGTTCAAAAAGGAACTCCCTACTAACTATTTGAAACCCTGAGGATCATCCTTTATCTATCTAAGAAACTGTGTGCAGAGAGGGAGAAAGTTTGATGAAAAAGGGCTAGAAGGAATCTTAGTTGGGTTCAATCCCACTTTCCATTCTTATCTTGTCCTAAGCTCATCTGGTGCTATTTGTGAAACCAAACATGTTCAGTTCCTCAAGAATCATCTTTCAGAATTTCCCCTCCTCAAAAAACCGGGCCTCGATATATTCTCCCAAGGAAGCTCAGAAGAAAACCAATCCGACTTCTCTTTGGCAGACAAACAATATGAATTTTGGGACCCTCATAACAACCTTACCAAATCCGATGGAGAATCAGAACACAAAGAAGTTGACCGCGTAAGCTTGCCATCTCCAACTCAATTGATATCTCCCAAACCGGTTGTTCCATCCATACCCCAAAGACCAAGACGCGAGGTTAGAAAGCCCCAGCAATACGGCTTTTATCATTACTATGAGCCGCCGTCCTACAAAGCTGCGCGGAAATGCCCTGAATGGCCGAAGTGGAAGAAGGCCTCGGAAGACGAATTGGAGTCTATAGAATTACAAGAAGTATGGGAAGAATACTACGGAACGCCTGATAACATTTTAAACACTACGTGGGTCTTCAAAGTTAAGGATAACTGCCATGGCAAACCAGTCAAATACAAAGCCCGGCTTTGCGTCCAAGGTTTTGATCAAGTTCAAGGAGTCGACTATAACAAAACTTGGGCGCCAACTGGGAAGATCGGCTCACTCCGACTGGCTCTTCTATATGGCTTAAAAGAAAAGATGAAATTTACACAATTTGACGTTAAGGGGCGTTCTTGCATGCACCCCTGGACGAAACTGTCATCATAAGAACTCCGGAAGGATCTAATCAAAAGTCTCCATATCTGAAGTTGAAGAAATTGTTATATGGCCTGAAGCAGTCCCCCAAGAATTGGTACGAGACTTTAACAGCCTGGATCAAATCTCAAGACTTTCAAGAGTCAACCAGCGACCCATGTCTATACATTAACAGCAAAACAAAGGAGATCATTTACTTCCACGTAGATGATCTGATACACGTAGGTCATTCTAATCTTTTTGAATCTAACTTTCTGGATCGTTTCAAGAACTCGTCCTGTCATCCGCCCAACACGATACTTGGAATGCTCATGGAAATTGAAGACAAAAAAATTCTCTTAAGTCAACCTAATCACATAACCCGCGGTCTCAAAGAATTAGGACTACTATTGTGCAAGGAAGTACAAACCCCACTAACTCAAAATCTTCACCTCAAGCCCGCCTCAGACAATGATCACGCCCAGTTCTGCCAACTAAATATCAATTATTGGTCCGCTATAGGACTACTCAATCATCTATTGCAGTATACTCAGCCAGATATCTCGTTTGCGGTCTCGAGCCTGGCTAGATTTAACGCCAAACCCGGTATGAACCACTGGAGGGAGGTTTGAAAGGTATGGAAATATCTCAAGACAACTCAAGATTTCAAGCTCACTATTAAACAACATCCGAACCAAAATGCACTCTCCAGCTTTAGCGACGCGACGTGGGGAGACAACCCTACTTTCCGCAAGTCTCAAACAGGGTATATAATCCTTCATTATGGAAGCCCGGTCATCTGGAACTCTACTAGGCAGCAAAATATCACTTACTCTTCCACGGAATCCAAATTAAATGCGTTGCTTGACTGCTACCTTGAACTTAAATGGGTGAAACATCTCCTTGGCGAAATCACGCACGCTCCGGAATTGAAACCTTCTTTATAAATCAACAATAAGGGACTCGACAATAAGATCAAGAAATTTGGGTCCCATTCCAAATCAAGACATATCAACATAAAAACCAAAGGACTATGTGAGGATTTTGCAAATCAGGAGTTCAATCTTGCCCTTATTCCCAGTCAAACTATGATCGCAGACTCCCTCACGAAAGCCTCCTCTCTGAGCTCTTTAGAATCCCTCCAGAAGATGGTATTCTCCACTTCAAGAGACCTCTTGGATTAGTCACCTTACCAGTCACGCGGGGTGTTAAGAATACTAAGAATAAGTTCCTTCCTTCTACCTCAAAACTCCACGCGCCGCGCGCAATTCTTGAGAACGGGGAACAACTCTCCTCCCCCGGGGGGAGAGGCTCTTGACCCCCTCTCTTCCTGGTCGTGAGGAGAGTTTCTCCCTGGGGACCTTTTGTTTCTAATTCGATTACATATTCAATTCTTCAGTTATTTCTTAACTCTTTTTCCTATTCTCTAGTCTGCTTTCATTCATTCTCATCTTCCTTATGTTTCTATAAACTCTGTCTCACCCACTCAAACTCGACTCATCCTTCACCCTCCAACCACCGAACTTGTCTTGACTCTAACTCTCAACCTCCTCAAGACTTCAATCTAGCCTCTCTCCATCACAATTGTTGCCTGGTAAGAGCCTCCTCCTCAAGATCATACAAGTCCGACAAGATCTGATCTCCTCAGAACCCTGGCTGTAGTTCTCTGTCTGCATTTCTGCGTCCCATCTGTTCTCCATTTGCTCTTCCATCCTTATCTGTCCTGGAGGTAGTCAGACCGTTGGTATTCTTTTCTCATTCTCCTCTTTCTTCTCTATTTTCTTGTCTCAAGCTTGTTCCTCATGTCTCTGATGTTTTAACTCTCAGCCTGCTGGTTTCTAGTCATAAGAAATTCAATTCTCAACTTAACAACTTATAACATGGAGTACCTCCTGTGTATGGTGGAAAGAATGCAAATTTTTACATTGAATATACCCCAGGTTGTTGGGTTGGTTGCAAAACAACGACATTCCTGGTAAATGCTGTAGCATGGCAATTGAGGCCTGTTTATATGATGTCTCTCAGTTGGCATGATTGTAGCTATGCTCAGGGAATGGTGTTGCCATGACATGTTTGGCAGAATTTCCCCATGGTGGATGCACACTCATGGAGTGGACATGGACGTTATGTTGAGCTTGGCTTTCTGTCATAATCCTCTGCATGTAATCCATTTCTTGACGTCCCAGGGAACGGTGTTCAAGGGCTGCTACTGAGCTATAAAATTGTTTTTTCTGCCAATCAAGAAAGGAATGTAAATAAGTGTTTTTCAAGTGCCTGTGGGAAGTATTATATTGGAATGAGATGGGTGATCTTAGGACACCAAAGGGAAAAAAAATAAAGTTTCAATGGTTCAGGCATGGCGCAGCCACAGCCCAATAAATCAAATATCATAATGAATTAGAAGGCACTTTGCATGGTTTCCTTAATGGACGCATTCACACAAGGCATTCAATCTCTTGCATGATTTGGTTGAAAAAACAAAGCACCTTCTAGGGAAACAAGGAATAATTGAAGGAATGGGTTATTCACTTTAGTAAAAAGAGTACCGGATGGAGTGTTCATGTTCAATTTTAAATTGTTTAGGGGGAGAATGTTGCTGAGAAGAAAAGGGAGTAGATGCAGGCTTTCATATTAACATCAATGGGGGACACCATCCTCTGGGAGCATTCATAATTGACTGGCCTCTTTGAGCCTGCTGTCAGCATGATTCAAGGGGAAATCCTGAAATCAGGCAGCAGTCAAAGCCGTGACCGCTTTGGTGTTTCAATAGCAGCAACCAATTTGATTTGCTGATGACAGCAGACAGGAAAGCTGAATTTCAGCAGCTAATGTGAAATGGATTTGCTATTGCACCGCCCCAAAAACTTGATTGGCTCTCACACTGCCCCAACAAGTGGATTTGCTGATGAGAGCGGACAGGATGGCCTGATGAAGCTGTCCACTATCACCAGCAAAAAGGGAAACCCCCCCTTGCTCGCTCACAGGAGCATGTCTCCCACCATGCTTGCTCAAAACTCCCCCCCCTTGGTTGCTAGCTGGTGGGGGGGGGGGTGATGAATTACCCCCCTTCCCAGTGTTTCCCCCCCATCCCTCCGCCTTTGCTTGCTGAGACCAACAGAAGGGGAAGGGGTTTCCCCCTGGCTTGCTCAAAACCTCCCGCACATCCGGTTGCAGCTGGGGGGAGGGGGGTGATGAATCATCCCCTTGCTAATTTTTTCCCCCCCGTTGCTCTGCCTTTGCTCACTGAGACAAACAGAAGGGGAAGGGGTGTCCCCCTGGCTTAGCTTGGCCTAAAATCTGGCTAAAAGTTGGTATTGCCTAGGAATATGTCACTGGACTTTGAGTCACCCCCAGTGGAACCGCACCATACCTATCACAAATTTCAATTTCAATGCCGGCAAAGCCAATTCGAGTGAAAAACTGAGGGCTCATCTTTCTTACTTGATCAACTTGGCAGCCAAAATGAATGTCAATAACATTCTTGCTGTTACTTGTCTAGAGCTCACTGCGATACTATTGGAAAATTGTTCATCCGGATTGTTTTTATTGGCATCCATTCTTGCCTTTAAAGTTTGGTTAATTATTGATATCCATGCCAATCAGAGTGGTAACACAGCACAGGCTTTGTCTGACCTGGCCATTTCATTGGAAAGCGTAAAACTCAGCTGGGGCCCAAAGGCACTCTAGCAGAAGCAGTGTATTGTATGAAAGCAGTCTTAAAGTTGAATTCTTTCATCTCTGGTGCCTGGAATATCCTTGGTGTCTTGAGTTTCACTTGAACCCCTGGCTTTTTCAACATGCATTGATCCAATTAGTTGAACCTGGTCCAAAAAATCATGTTGCTTGGGCTAACCTTGGCTTTTTCTACCTTGCTCATTTATACTTGGAGCTATCAAAAGAAGCATATGAGAAGTCTCAATTGGTTGAACCAGATGGGCCTTTGCCTTGGATTGGTATTGCGTTGATCTCTTCAATACAAGAGCAAGAACAACAAGCTTGCAAGATGGTCAAACATGCCTACACTCTATCTCTTGGCAGTATTGTAAGTCTTCCGGATCCACACTTACTTGACAACCTATGTAAATTTTCCCCATATATACAAACAATAAGAGTCTGATGCAACCACATTCATTGATGCAGTGGAACGCTTTGAGCAATGGACACTTGCACCAGAATCCTAGTGTTTGGATGCATAAATCCAAACACTAAGATTCTGGTGCAACCACCTTGAATGTGTCAGCATCCCCCATGCTACTCTGGACACTTGCATGAAAATCCTAGTGTTTGGATGCATACATCCAAACACTAAGATTTGTGTGAAACCACCTGTGAATGTGGCAGTGTCCCACACCCTACTCTGGACACTTGCACCAAAAACCTAGTGTAACACTCAGGATCCATGTTCAGCCCAGACAACTTGAACTTAGCAATACTAGATCTAGCTTCCCCCACAAATTGTTTACAGTTGCCAAATTTCAACTTAAACAATCTATTGAAAGCAATCAGCTTTTGATGAAAAGAGTCACCAGCATACTTTGACTTGAGCATTTTCCACAAAACACTCCCCTTCCTCTCCTGTTCCTCCAACAGAGTATCAGCAACCCATGTTACATGATGCTCATCCAAGTATCTAAGAATAAGATGATAGGCCTTCTGCTCCACCTCTGAACTGATCAAAGTATAATCTCCTTTCATAATATCCCCACAACAGATGTTATCCAACTCACTGTCCATAAGGACAGCCCAAGCATTATAGTTCTGACTATTCAAAACTAACTTGGTGGAGCTGGACTCTGGGATATAAGACATCTTCTTGGAAAATTTGAGGTCCTTGAGGTTGTCCAAAGTAAGGTATAAGGGTCTATCTTGCTTGAAAATAATGATGATGATGGAACTGATAATGTGTTAGAATTATGGCCAGCAATTACCTTAGGCAAATGAGCAGTATTTAAAGCAAAAGAAATGCTGGACACTGGGTGTCAATATTGGCTAATGGGGCTCTCACAATGGGGCAACATGTTGGATGAATTTGATTGGAATGATAAATGAATAGATGGAAAATAGCAGGGAGAAGAGCTCCTTAAGTACAAAAGATTGCCCTCTTGTGAGCCCATGATAAAACAATCCAAAAGGAAAATTTTCCGCCCCAAAAAAGCTCTACATGCTCTAATGGCCTTGTTACTTGGTTGGGACTACATCAGCCCGCATGGGGTCAGTTCCTGAACCCTTACGACTGGCCTATTCCGGTCCATTCCAGTGTTTCCACCGTTATGGGGCTGAACCAACCCCTTGCTGTTCAATCCCCTTGGCTGGTTGTCCGTTACAACCAGCCATGATGACCTCATCACGTTGTTTACAGGCTGGTTGCCTCATGCAGCCAGCCCCTGGCCCCTCAAATGGGCCAGGTGGGACCCAGGGCACACCTGGGTCTGGTCTCAGACTCACATGAGTGGGTGTGACCAGCGGACATGCTGTCCCCCCCATCTTTCTCTCAAATCCCTGGTGGGGGTGGTCAAATCCCCTCCCCAGGGGCCCTAGGGGTTGATACCCCCAGGGCATTGTCAAGAAAGTTGGCCTGGGAGGTGATCAGGTCCCCCCAGGCCCATTGCTCCTCCCCCTTGGTAAAGTGGGGGGGAGAGTGCCCCTCCTTGGTTGCTTCACATGTTCAATGGTGGAGGGGTGATGAATTCCCCCCCACCTGCCGTTTGCTACGTTTGCGGCAGGCACCGCCACCTCCTTGGGCAAGGGGGTGGTCAGGTCCTCCCTGCCCTGACCGACCGCAATCTTGCGGCCGGTCTCTGGCTGGTTCAACCCAGCCAGCTCGCCCCCATCCCCCTTGCCACGGAAAGCAAGGGGAGGGGGAGCGAGCCAGGGCTGCAAGCCCCGGCTCCGCAGCGCTGGTCAC
The DNA here is from genome assembly GCA_025617555.3 of Puccinia polysora. Taxonomy (NCBI): domain Eukaryota; kingdom Fungi; phylum Basidiomycota; class Pucciniomycetes; order Pucciniales; family Pucciniaceae; genus Puccinia; species Puccinia polysora. The sequence continues at coordinate 6,446,685 of CM062635.1, forward strand.
CAGGCGCAACCAGCCGGTCCTGCGCGGGATCCCTTGGCCATGCAACATCCAGGTGCGGGCCATTGGGCCCCACGTGGGCCTTACTGAGGAACACAGGCGGCCCCAAATGGATGGCGACGCGGGCAGGGGCCCCAAGCGGGCCACAACATGGGCGGTGGCCCCTAGCGGGCTGCAACAGGGGCGGCGGCCCCAATGGGACGCCCCAAGCCCAAATTGTGAGAATTAAATACTTTGGCGGGCAAGCCTGTCTGGCCAAGTATGTCCATAATAAAGCTTGGGCCCTTTTATGCTCAAATAAGCCCATCTGGCTTGGGTGGCCCATCCACCCTGGCGGGCCTGTGAGGGCCCGTGTCCCAAAAGACCAGAAAAATTTGTTTTGGCGCCCAAATGCCCAAAACCAATAACACCCACATAGGCCCACGTGGCCCACGTGATGTCCAATGGGCTGTGGAGGCCCATTTTTGCATCCCATTTGGATCACACACCCCTATGCACATTACCTGAGTGCATCCGCATTTTAACAGTTTGATCCTAATGATTAGCTCTTGAAAAACTGCTTGAATATTTAAAATTCTCACCTGGGCTAATTGCCCTTTGCTTGCCTTTGTCCATTCTTGCAATAGGAGATGATAATTCTTCTTCTAACACATGGGCTATGGATTAGATTCATTGTGGTCTAGCTAATGCAATAAGAAATTGCAGGGGAAAAAATACCTTCTCCACTCTCTTCCACATATTCATTAAAATGGCCTTTCTTGGGAATCCTGAGGAAATCATCTAATTCAAAATATCCCAAAGACTATAATTGATGATTCTTTGAATAACCTCATTTTATGAATATTTACCACAATTTCCCTGGGAGAAAACATTCTTATGTTGAGTTGGAAATGCATCTTCTGTAAGTCATTTGGATCTCAATTGAGATCCAAATTGTACAGGAGGATTTATTCTAGGAGATGCTGAGATCCTCCAATGGTGGCCAACATTATTCTTCTTAGTCCTTGAAGGTTGATTTCTGCTTCCCCCTAAAAAAATGAAACATGCTACCAATCAGCTTGTTTTCCTCTTTCTAGATTTCAAATCAAACTTTTACCTTTTTTCCAAAGTCCCATTTGAATTTCTCTATCAAAATCTTGAAGCCTCATATACATTCTCTTCAATATCTCCCCAGCAGCAGCTTTAGATGATTTTGTCAGCAGCCAGTAATTCCTTTACTTAAAAGGTAATTTACCTTCCATCTTCCAATTCTCTGGTTTCTGGGCTTTTTTACCCAGTGTGTAATTGCTCTGGCAATTCTTGTTCTCACATCCTAAAATAAATTTTTCTCACCACCGGGCTTTCTGGAAACATTGTGAATGCAAAGCTAGAATTTGTACCATTCAATTCACATTGATCCCCATTCTCAAAACCTTCCATATTTCCCAGTTCTCCGGCCACATGCCTTGGATCTTCCTGTGATCTAGAAGCACCATCATGGACATTTGGAATTTTTCTCAGTTTGTCTGATTTTGGGCTTATCACTTAGGTATGGATTTAAAAATAATTCATTATTAATGTTATCAGGAATCATATCAATTAATCACATACTTTCAACATTTTCTGTGTCGTCATCAATTGGTTCCCAACCTTCTCCATCACAAAGTATCAGGGTACTTGACTCAAATACTTTTCCACTGTCAGATTTTTGATTATCCCAGATATTATGTAATTTTTGTGAATAAATGGAGCGTTCTAAACTGGTAAAAAATAATCCATTGTGCCCATACACATAATTTTCAAAATAACATGTTACTCACCCTGGGAATTCAATCTGCCACGCCAAAAATCCCAATTTTCCTGCACTGGTTGGAACAGTTGCAGCCTGATTGATTCTTACGACTATCTTCCCCCGGATGAATCTCTCCAACCCAAAACAGAACTCTCCTAAACACCAGGGAAATTTCCCAAACCTGTTGGGATTAGCATATCACGCACATTGCTGGAAATGGATTAACTAGGGCTTTTATCATGCAATTCAGCAACTAGGGGCCTTAATGATCTCTTGAAAATTGAGCTGGTTGATCTCTGATCATACTTATCCTTTTTTTCCCCAGAAATTTCACTCTCAGGGCCTGACCCTATATTTAATATTAAAAAGAATTTCCCATCAAATTTCTGAAGTGTGTTACATTTCTGAAATAACTTACAATCTCTGTCACCACCGGTTGGCAAGCGTGTGGATTGAGCTGTGGAATAAAATTTTCAGTTCTATGATTTCAACTCAATGTTTGAGATCAAAAACACCTATGATATCAATACACCCACCTAGAATCTGTGTCATGACAACATCCACAGATTGTCACCCCAAACTTGTTTCTCCAATTGAAAAAGCAGCTTCAACTGTGTCATGTTTTTTATTTTTGGCCCCTGATAGTGTTTCTGAAGATTGTGGTGGGTTTTCTTCCATGCCTAATTTGAAAATTTTAATAAGTCAAATCAAAATGCCTGCCAAAGGTTAAAAGTCACAAATAATTTCCACATACCTGTTGAAATTATTCTTGGTATGGTTTTTGTCAATGCCTCAGATGCGGAAAATTCAGATGAAGCCACTATGAAAAAACATTTTGTAAATTCGAAAAATTCTAAGAACATTGTCCCAATTCAATCACAAGTATTTCTAGTCTCTCTTTGTGATTCAACTGGGTTTCCTATTCTCTCTTTTCAAAAGAATTTTAAACAATTATCAGTCATTTTGTTCCATTCAAGCACAATTAGATACATCAACCTTTATCTTCCTTATCCAAATTTTGTTCCAAGGCAATGCCCACAGAGGTCACTCCTGGGGCTTCCAACTTATTGGCATCTGCACCATGCAATTCCATTTGCTTTGTTGAGGAGACAGACTTGCCAATAACCTCTTTTTTCTTTCTGCGTTATAATATTAATTTTTCTCTCCTTGCTGCTGCTTCAGCTTGTCTTTCTGCATTTTTCATTTCCCATTCAGAAGTAGTCACTTGTCCTAAAAAGTGGAGTCATAAATTTCCAAGGAGGTATTTCTGCAAAAATTTTTGAATGCCTACCTTTACTTCCAGATGGAGCCACTGGGGATCTCGGACTGCTGACTAGATCAAGATTGCATTATTAAATAAGCCCACAAAAATCTCTCCCATAAATAGGAGAACCTACAAATTGTTGGATAAGCATTTCCTGCCTTTGGTACAATCTTTTTTGAAGACCGCAACCCAGTTGACTCTTTTTTTTCCTGTGAGACTGAAATTGGGACAGAACCTGTACCAACAAAATCTTTGATGTTTTCTGTGATGAATTCATGCCATTTTCAACCTGTAAAAAATTTGAACTGACCACTTGGCCTATTGGCGTTATCAATACTCTTTTCCAATGAACTCATTGGAAAAGACTCTGTATATTGATGTGTAACTAGGTTATCTTTAGCTTCAATCAAGCATTAATCTTTTAGATCTGGACCGCATGTGCTTTAATTGACACACAGATAAACTTTCCAAAGATTGAGTTAAATTTGAACAATTCAAAGCGCATGAGTTTTACCAGAGTGATTTTTAATACCACAAGGAAATTCACAATCAATGGGACTTTTGGACATGAGATGAGAATAGATCTCCAATAGTAAAAATTCCCTTGTAAATGGTTTGAAAGTGAAAATAGAAGGATACAGAGGATGCCAAACAACCAAGGATGAACCTATTTATATTTTTGGAAAGCGGGAAAGCTAAATTTCTTTGATTGAAGATCAATTATGAAGTGGTGCCAATCTTGGTGATTGGAGCCAATCTGAAATGCATGATTTGTCACAAATTAATACCCAAATTCAAAAATAAAAATTTTTCAAGTCCCAATGCTGATTTTTCTCAATGGAAATGAAAAAATGTGCGTTGGTGGCTATTTACCATCATGCCTGCGCAGTTTATCCTATTTATTTTGGCTTTTTTTTTGTAAATTTGTGCCAAGTCATACCTTATGAAACACATCAATACAAATCCAAGGGCACTCATAAACATCAACATGCCAAATTCAAAAATTGGCATATCATGCTTGTTCTACATATCACTTATTCCTTCAAAGCCAATCCATGTGATTTATATTGTCAAAAATATTGCAGGAAAAACTGCACTTCATTGTTGTAATGAATTGTGGAAAAGCATAGCAAATTTGCTGGGAGTTGAACAAACATTGAGCCATTGCATGTGGGTTTCTATAACTGTTGAGCTAGACGGCTTAGTACAAAGTATACATCATAAAATTGTTGGCATGTTCTTTTCAATGCCTGAGAGTATCTACCACTGTCTTGAAAAATTTGAAAGGTTTTTGAAGCATGCATGGTTGGATAGCTGTCAAAAATGTGATTTTGCTTTCTTTATGCAATAAATCAGGCCAACACAACAGTTATTCAGCTGTTAGGGATTGTGACCCACCGTTGTTGCTTCCATGAATCCCTGCTCAATAACAATTGGGACTGCCCCAAACATGGCAAAAAAACAGTAATGGGATCATTTTGAGTTCAAAAGGAGAAGAATAAAAATCCAACCAATTGGAAAGGATGTATTTCAAGCTTGATTGAGCAGACAATGGTGGCTTGATGGGATAAATCCTCAATAATTTCATGTCTCAAGCAGAATTAGCAAGAAAGTGGTACATTCTCTAAAGATTGTAGCTTTCAAAGTCAATTCCATAGTGTTGTGATTTACACCTTGCTCCAAGGATTTTTAACTCAATGGTTAGAGCAAGCCACATGCAATCCTTCAATGTGGGTGGGATTCCCACTTACTGCATTAGCCTTTTCCCCATCATTACAGAAGACTTACAATATGAAAAAATGATTCCCCATTTATTTTATCATTTTAGATTTTAATTTATTCCCAAAATTCATTCTGATCAAAATTTCTGAGCAGAATGAATATTGGCATGTTCCCCAGAAACACCAATTAAAATTTGAAGACCAAGTGCCAGTTTCCATCAACAAAAGTGTCATGAAGGATAAAATATTTTTTAGAAATGAACCAGATATCAAACCAGTTGAAAGGCTGGAAAAACCATGGTAAAAATTGTGATACAGACTTGGTAATTCCAAAAAAAATAAATTTGAAATGAACTGGAAAATATTGGTTTTTTATAAATGCTGACATTAATCAGAATGCAACTGGCCATTGAAAAAAACATTGATCATAAAAATTTGCGCCAGGATATCAAAATACACTATCTTTTATTGCAAATTTTTATTTGATGGGGAATTTGAAGTGAGTGCCAGTTGAATAAACATGAAAAACCAAGTGAGTTCAGGTTTTTTCAATGGGGAAATAAAAGTGAAATTCATTTTCCACCATGGTGAATACAATGTGAATCATATTTTCTTTTTGACGTAAAATGAGTTGAACTCAAGAATATTCATTGGTGAATAGAAGCTCCCTCTGAAGTGACTCAATGGGCTAGGAAATGTGACTGGATGGTGACATGAAGTGACTGTCCAGCCGGAGACCCCCATTTGGCCCTGGTGCTACCTTTTTCAGAATCATCCATGGGGGTATGCATATGCCCCCCCATTATCATAGTAATAATCATTATCCTGGGTATATCTTTTGATTGCCCCCTGATCCATGTGATCCTGAGGCTTTGCCACTCTGAGGCCTGATCCTTATCACCAGTGTAAAAATAAAAAGAGCTTGGGCTCTGGTTAAATTGAAGATAAATAGAAATGAATGAAAGGAGCTTATAACCTCAAGCGTAACAGACCTGAGATCAGGAGGAAAAGGAAACTCCGGTTGATCTATTGGCTGAACAGATGATGAATTCCACTTGAGAGCACCATGGTTTATATATACTAAATACATGATAGGCCAACAAGTGGTTGAGTACAAAATGAATAAGGCAAAATTAAAATAAGCAGTTTAAGTGACATGGTAAGTGAAATTTTATGCTTGGACAGTCTGACAATCACTACTTAGAACACAGCCTAGTTATATTTGAGCCATTATTTTAATACTTCAATAAAAACAATAATATAAATCCAATCAATCCAATCAATGATAATTTGAACTCCAGTGAAAGTCACACATATATAAACTCACATTCTAACAAACAGCTCATAGCCTTTCTGGTTGAAGAGAATTCTGTCTGCTGGAATTCTTGAGTGTGTTAAACCACTCTTTGATCCCTTTCTCTGACCATACTGGCCTTGATCCTTCCTTGATCATCTTTCCGGAGCCAATCACTTTTGATTGAAGAGGTTTTATTAAGCTTAAAACCTGTAGTGTTATACCTCTGTTCTTTTTCAAACTTGCATTCTGCCAGCCTACCCCTCAGTTCCTTGAGGGGTGTTGAGGTTATCCCTGTTCAAATCAGTTATTTCTTGCTGTTAGATCTTTTAAAAAAATTGTGCTTTGTCTAGTACAGCCACCCTTGGTTATCTTGTACCCTTCAAGCACTTGATTTCAGAGAGTTGGGCGGGTTCATTGAGAACCTGGAGGTTGGTTGGGGTTTGAGTTGATCATCCCTGATCTTCTGCTGAAAATGTGGAAACAAGAGGGGTGATACCCCCCAAATTTATCCTCAGGTTCCAGAAGTTATTGGTATAAGTGTCTGTAAGGAGATTGGATTCAATGAGTTATAGAATAGAGAGAGTGATTACAAGATAAATTCCTCCCTTCCAATCCTTCCCATACCATTTGCTGGTGTTCCGGTGATGATAATATTATATTTTAATCTGATGATGATAATGTTCATATATATATGGTAATATGTATGTTGTATGATCTGATAATTAGATGTATGATCCAACCCGGAGTTGAGAGTGAGGTGTTTTTGAGTCCTCCCTCTCAAACCTAACCTAGGTACAACCACAAGAAACAAGATAGATGAAATATGACCCCAAGTACAGAACCCTAGCTCCACCCTAACCCTAACCAATACCACCCCGTCTGTAACCCCCCCTCAATATCATGTACCTACGGTTTGTCTTTCTCATGGCGCAGCCCTCCGTGGCGCCCTACTTGGAGCCCCCCTGGGTTTATCTGTCCGCTCCTGTCTGCGGATCCCGCAATCCTTGAGTCAGCCCGCGCTTATTCCTGGGCAAACCTCCCTGGGGCATAAAACCCCTGATTGCGCCGCCCTTGCCTTCCGGACTAGCCATTGGTGAGCTTGGTTGGGCCGGCTCCATCACTTGGTCTGAGTTCCCCGGGCGGGTCATGGCCCGTGACCCAGCTCCCAATCCAAGTTTATAAATACAAAACCACATCCCCCCAAGTTGAGTTCTGTCCCCAGAGGTCCTTCCATCACTACCTTGAACCTAACCCGCTACCAGATTACCCCCCCTAGTCCCAGTCAACCCCAGCTACTAGCCCAATCCGCAACTTGGCTTCACCGCTCCGCTGCCCCTGCGTCCTGGTGAGAATGAGAGTGAGATTGAGATCCGCACCCACGTCCTGGTGAGAATGAGAGTGAGATGGAGATCCGCGCCCGCGTCCTGAGCCAAAAAAGTTCCCCGGAAGGTACCTGGACCGCGCCAGCCAAACTGCCACACAGTTCCCTGCATAATCTGCACCCATTACGCTTTAGGACAAGAAACTGATAAAGAGAAGACAGAGAAAATAACCAAACCAACAAAGGAAACAAACCCAAAAAGAAAAAGTTTTTTTTTTTTTTTTTTTTTTTGCAAACACCAGGCCTCCGCTCCTTGTCCCGCATTACCCAACCGCGGGGCTTGTCCTTGCATTTACAGACCCGGCTTGCGCTGCGCCCGCGTTCCATCCTGCGCTAGCTTCCCCCCCAACTTGGCTGCTGTCCTCAGCTGACAGTCTCAACCAATCCCACAGAGGTTGCGTCCACCGGCCAATTCTCCAAACTTCCGTCCCAACGCGCCTTCTGCCTCTAAAGCCCTTGCCACCCCTACTTCCTTTCTCCCAGTCATCTCATGGGTTCCCAATCCTTCCCCATTCTGCACCTGATGCCCCGCCACAAGTGTCCATTGTACCAACGCCAAAACCTCCACTACCCATGATGGCAACAGGCCTGTAATACATCAATCCATCCCGCACTCCCGGCGCCCTTCATCCTTCCATTCCGCATTCATCCTCCTTGCCACCACCGCCTCCTTCCATCCCACATGCATTCTCCCCACTGTCAAAGATGCACATCCCCGGTTACAATCCTCCAATGCTTGGCCTGTTCCCACTGCTTCCACTCCTTCCCTCTTGGCAAGACCCATCCACTGCTCATTGGTTCCCAAACCGTATGGAGTATCCGCTCACCCTTCCTTTGTCCTTGCTTGGTACATTCAGCAGGCCAAACCAGTTCCTCAGAGACCCGCTTCCCCAACACACATGGAGTATCCGCTCCCCGTTCCTTTGTCCTTGCTTGCTTCCTATGAGCAGGATGAACCAGTTCCGCCAAGACCCACTTCCCCAACACGCATCCCGCCTCTGCTGAGGAAACATGTCCTGCGTTTGAATACGTTGTCCAACCCTTGCTTCCCAGCCGCGGACAATTTTCATTGTCCCCATACGTGCGCAGCTGGGGCGCGGACGCGCTAGGACGCTCAATACTCTCCAGATAGGCCTCAAGGCTCCTTACCACCTCAACAAGTTTGTTGGCCCAAGGGATGGTCACCGGTGATGGGGCCGGAAAGAAAACTTACCTGTAATACAGCTCCGCCTAATCCAATTCGGCTTGTAACCAGACCCCGCCGCACACGCCTGCTTTGTAGTCCAATTCCGCGGACGGCTTGAAATTCCCTTCCCAAAAAAAAGAGTTGCGCCTCCCCCATCTTGCCAACATGTCCCCCTTCAGTGTTGGCCAATCCAGTTTCCATTAGCCTCTCATCTCTTCTACATCCAAAAGCTCTTCCGCTTCCTTGATGAACAGGAAGACATGGTGCGCCCTGTCAAAATCCAATGTGCCTTTGAAGTCTGTGATTGTTTCATACCGTGAGATGAATCGCTCCACATCTGTGGTGTTGAATCAAAGATGAGGGTAATTCTTTGGGCTGGTGCGGAGGGGGTGGGAGAAGGAGGAAGAAAGAGGGGCAAATGCTGCTAGCATACCTAAGTATCTTTGAGGGACTTTGACAAAATATTTTTCCCGGCCAGACCCCTAGTTGTGGAAACAAGAAAGGTGATACCCCCCAAAGTTATCCTCAGGTTCAGGAAGTAATTTGTCTAAGATTCTGTAAAGAGATTGAATGCAATGATTTTAACAATAGAGAGAGTGATGAAAAGATAAATTCCCCCCTTCCAATCCTTCCCATACCATTCCCTGCTGGTCCGGCGTTGATAATATGATATGTTAATCTGATGATGATAATGTTCTGATCTATATGGTAATCTTTATGTTGTATGATCTGATAATGAGATGTATGATACAAAACAGAGTTGGGAGTGAGGTGTTTTTGAGTCCTCCCTCTCAACCCTAACCTGGGTCCAACCACAAGCAATAAGACAGATGAAATATGACCCCAAGTACAGAACCCCAGTTCCACCCTAACCCTACCCCATACCACCCACCCCGTCCAAAACCCTCCCCTTTGATATCACGTACGTCCGGTTCATCCGTCTCATGGCGCAGCCCTCCGCCGCGCCCTACTTGTAGCCCCCCGGGTTTATCCATCGGCGGGCATCCCCGGATCCCGCAATCCGTGAATTGGCCCGCAATTATGCCTGCGCAAACCTCCCCAGCCCATATAAAACCTGATCACCCTGCCCTGTCCTTCCAGACTAGCCACCCGCAAGCTTGGTTGGGCTGCCTTTATCACTGGGTCTGCGTTCCCTGGGCGGGTTGCAGCCCGCAACGCAGATCAAAATCTGAGGTTATAAATACAACACCACAACAACCAGAGTTATTAGCTTGTGGGCATTTTTACATACAACAGCTTTGTTCTTTTAAACTTTAAAAAAAAATTAATCTTCCTTTTTTCAAATATTTCCCACGTCATCTTGCCTCAGATAGTTGATTGCTACTGACTATTTTTAAACATTATCCTTACTACTTGATTCCTCAATTAAAAGTTCTTGACCTTGATCTCAGTTACATTTAAATATTTTTTGTAAAGCTCAGGAGGGCAGCCTAAACAGCACCTTTCCCTTCCATGGAACTGCCACGGCCTAGCACCGTTTGGATTCTTACACAAGTCATGTGGAAAAATTTGAAAAAAATTTCCTTTCACAATATCCTGATCCATCTGCTCATTTTCTGGATACTCTTTTAGGGATGAATATTAGTATTGCAAACTATTTTGTTCTCTGTCTCAGCCTTCTCTGATAATCAAGGGACTGGAACTTCTCAAACTAACCAAATGTTGCCCTTCAAACACTAACTTAACTCCTGGAATCAAACTTATGCCCGCGTTCAACAAAGATTCTCTTGGGTTTAAGGCTCTTGGATAAAAATTGCAAAACATTTACTGGCTTGTTGAACTATATGTCCTGCAGAACCCGTTCCAATCTCTCAGCATCTGTTTCAATACTATCTAGATTTAACTCCAATCCCGGTGTGGTGACCAATCCAGGACACCACGGAAAAAAAAAAAAAAAAAAAAAAAAAAATTCAGTGGTACCCCTATGGGTACCTTCATTTCCCCCCATCTCTCAACTTCTCCCTGTCCTAGCGGTCTAGGACAGGCCTCTTGACTTTCTCTCCGTTTTGATCCTCTCTTCCTATGTTTAACGCCCACTTGTCGCGCTCGCGGCCCTGACTTTTGGCGATGCAAGCGATTGTCAAACCACTTTTGACAATCCCTTCTCCTCCTCATCCACCACCCTTTCCTCATCCCAACCCGCTTTTCTTGAATCCATCAATCCTCATCCCTCACGACCCCCTCATTTGATCCTTCCCGATCCACTCATCCAACCGACGCCATCGCTTGTCGCGACGGTCGTCAAACACTGAATTGGTTTCCCCCGGCTCCTTGCAACCTGGTTGGAGCTCATCCAACAGACCGCAAGCTGTCGCTTGCGGCCGTTGAAGTCTTCACAAGCCCTGATCCCTTGCCTTCCAACTCAAATCCTCCATTCCATCACCACCGGTACCGTGAGGGATATTCAGATCCTCATCCAAGCCAAAACTGAGATGACCCAATTCCTCTCTTCAAGCCTTCAACGTCTTCTTCTCAGCTCCTCTCTCTCAAACTCTCTCAACTCCTACCAACGCATGCTCCTCCATCGTCTCGGTGACTCGTTTGGAATCAAGCGCCCCATTGAATCAGGTCAATTGATCATTGAAAAAACTCAATCCTCAGCCTGCCCCCCCGTTGCTAGAGATCAATCCACCCATGAACAACGGTGATCCCTTCCAATCAGCGCCCCCAACGTGCCCATCAGACTCACCCCAACAACCGTCCTCTACACCATCTCGCCGGCTTGCTCATCACCCAATCATCATCCCCTCCCTCTACCCGTACCTAGCCAATGTATGCGGGCTCCCTCACTCTTCTACCAACCGGTTGGATTGGATCCTCCTACTCACAACCTCCAGCTGGCTGGTCTCCCGCCCGGCTTGTCTGTTGCCTGCGCGGGTCTCAGCTGTCTCCGCGGGCCCCTCAATAGCTACTCTCCTGCACGTTCCCACCATTGACATGGGCCAGGGTCTTGATTGAACTCTTCTTTTTTTTTCTGAGTGTTTTTTTGTTTCTTTTTTTTTTCTTTTGTTTTCTCATGTCAATCATCCTCAAAAAACAAAAAGAAAAAAAAAAATCTTTTTTTCTGCTCTATTTGTAAATCTCTCTTGTACATAGTATACAGGGCCTCATGTCTATAAAAGGAGGGGCTCTCCCCTTCCTTTTGGCCCAGCATTGGAGGATCCTATCATCATCATCCTAGCATCCAATGAGACCATCATCATAATCAAACTTATCCGTGGGCATCCTTCCCCACTTATCTGAGCAATTTATCCGGGTATATCTATGATTGCACCTTGATCCTTTGAGCCTCCATACTTAAACTCTGTCCCTGGTGACCTTGATCCTTATCACCAACCAATAGCCTTGCTGGTTGAAGAAGAATTCCTGTCTGTCTGAATTCTTGAGTGTGTCATACCACTCTGATCCCTTTTTCCGACCATACTGGTCTTGATCTCTCCTTGATCATCTTTCTGGAGCCAATCACGTTTGATTGAAGAGGTTTTATTAAGCTTAAAACCTGGAGTGTTATACCTCCCTTCTTCTTTAAGGTTGAATTTTGCCACGCTATTCTTGAGTCCCTTGAGAAGTGTTGGGATATTCTTGCTCAAATTTGTTATTGATTTGCTTCTAGAGCTTCATAAACAAATTGCTTTTGTTTTGTTCAGCCTCCCACAGTTATCTGGTACCCTTCAAGCGCTTGATTGCTGAGAGTTGGGAAGGTTCATTGAGAACCTGGAGGTTGGTTGGGATTGAGTTGATCTTTCCTAATCAGCTGCTGACAACCAGAGTTATTAGCTTGTGGGCGTTGTTACTTACAACTGCCTTGTTCTATTGAACTCTGAACAAACATTGACTTATTTTTTCAAGTCTTTAACTGCACCATCTTGCCTCAGATAGTGTTGTTTCCATCGCTACCAACAACTCTTATCCTCTTCCCTTACTTTGATTTCTCATCCATAAGTTTCTGGACCTTGATTCCGGTTACATTTAAATATTATTGTAACTCCTAGGAGGGCAGCCTAAACAGCACCTTTCCCCTCCACAGAACTGCCACGGCTTAGCACCGTTTGGAGTCTTACACCGGTCTAAGCCACCTGAAGGAAGTTATCCATTTCTGGAAATATCTAAAAGGGTCACCTCACCTTGCACTTATACTCAATCCATTGGCATCAAATGGCAATAACACCAGCTATTACACTGATTATACTTGGGGAGAAAACCTTTGGATTTTCAATCACAAAGAGGATGGATTTCCTTCTGAAAAAACTGTCCTGTGAAATGGACAAGAAAAAAGCAAAAGAACATTTTAATGTCCTCTACAGAATCCAAGCTGAGTGTGCTGGCTGATGGTTTTCATAAAAATCAATGGGTCACTTCTCTCATTCAAGAACTCTGGAAGACCATCCAAATCCAACTCTTTTTCATATTGATAAAAAAGTTCTCCTATTAAAAATTAAAAACATAGGATCAAACGCAAAAACCAAACATCTTGAAGTCAAAGTAAAATACATCCAACAATTATATGAAGAAAACCAAATCTTCATTCAACTCATTTCCTCCTCTGAGATGGTAGCCAATGCTCTGTAAAAGATTTTCTCAGCAGGGTCTCTGGAATTTCTCAGAAAAAACTGCCTTCGCTGATCATTAGTTCTCCTTCTAACTGAACATCCTGGGGTGTTAGAATAGTTGGTCTTCTGATCCAGGTCGCGCAGTGCATGAGCAAGTCAATTACCTGTGACATGTCTCATTTAACCATGGAACCCCAAGTCTTCCCTCCTCAACTCTCAACCAAAAAGAACCCACTGCAACTACTCACTCCTAAATCCATTCCAAACAACATCAAATCCAAACTCACCAACTCATTCATATTTCTTTTTTTATTTTTCTTTCATTCTCCTTCTTCTCCTTCTTCCTTGTTCTCAGTTTCAACCAAAACAAACAACCAACTAGCTCATCTAACCTCAACTCCTTCAAACTACCAATCATCAAATCAACTCCTTCAAACTACTCTTCATCAAATGACTGATGCAAAGCTCAATACTATCAACCAGCAATTAATTCTCCTGTTTGGTGAGAAGGAATAAGAAATCTCAGTCTTGAGATGTGCCTTAGGTTCTGATCTCCTTTTTGTGTTGATTTCTGTCATGAAGATCTTAACTCTTAAGACAACGCATCTCCTCAGTCCTCTGCTAGTCCGTCATACTGTTGCTACATGCATTATTGGTGGGTAATTCTTTTCCTTCACACCTATTCCTGAACTACATCCTGTTAATGATTGTCTTCATCACTTGTATTCTGGTTCTTAATTTCTTTTATTATAAAGAATTTACAACAATTTACTCTTTTGAATAAAAAATATACACCAACTGCGCCCCAAAGGAATGTTCCATACTCAATTCAAGCACAGGGAAGATCACCATTATCACCATTACTGCTCAAGCCAAATTCATGGATTTGAATTTAATGGAAATTTTTAGTGATAAATTTCTGAAGGAGTACTCCAAAATAAAACAAGATTGAGTTTTCTTATCAGATATCTGAGAAAACAAATTGTATGGTGAGTTAATTGATGAAAGTCAAATGATCTTGAGGATGAATTTAAGAATTTTGTTTTCATTCAATTTTGGGATTTTCTTACATAGAAATTGTTTAAGAAATTGAAAATGTGATGAGTCTTGCTAATCCTGTTGAGTTTAAAACTGGTAACATGATGTATAACCACAATAAGGAGGCTGTGCAGTTGAACCCAGACCATTAATAAAAAACAACCCAGGCAGACACAAGTGTCTGTAGGCTAGTTTGTAAAGGCAGAACTCTAGTATGTGTCTCAGTCTATCTGAGGTTGTGGGTTCAACTCCAACCAGACCAATCTTCATTTTAACATTCACAAAAGTTCATGAGCCCAGAGCCTACCTGAGAGTTTACTTCCTTACTTAAGAGGCTTGAACAAGATGTGAATGCTTTCTGTAAGACCATCATCCCTTGTAAGCCTAGCCTACAATCAAGGGTTCAATTCTTACACTGATCAAACTTTCACCTTGGTAATTCCATACCTATCTTTACATCACATAGCAAGGGGGGCTATTGAGGTTAAACATGCTAACATGATGTATCATCACAGTACGGAGGCTGTGCAGTTGAACCTAGACCTTTAAAAAAAACCCCTGGCAGCCACAAGAATCAGTAGCCTAGTTGGTAAAGGCAGCACTCTATTATGTGTCACAAACCGCATGCAAAATGAAGATGTTTCTGGGGGAATTTCACCCCTAAAATTCTCATCCTCCCTCCCTAAGAGTAATTCAAACTCCAAGCTGAAAAGCCATCCCAAGACCACTCAAGTATCAAAACCTTTGAAAACACCAACTAAAACCAACCCACGAGTTAAAACATCTCTCCCCAGTAAACAAGCCAGCATTGTGGCCAACAGTACTTGCCCTGAAGGGTTTTGAAGAGCCCAATCAGAACCAGCTCCTGGTATGGCATCCAAGAAGGCTAGGGGACCCCCTAAGCCTGCTTCAAAAAGAAGAAAAAAAACCTAACCAAATGGTCACCAATGACTTTCATCCAGATTTCAAAGACACCAAGGTTAGTTTTTCTCAACACAATCAATGATGTGGTAATCAGTAACCATTCATTTATCACTAATTCAGCAATTTCTATGTGTTCCCATCAAGTTGCTTTGGGGCCGACTTGAAACAGATTCGGTCCCACCACCTTTCAATCCAGACTTGGTTGCTCAGTTTTGTACCCTGTTCAATTTGGTGCAAGATATTGAGAAAATTGCCAAGGATTCCAATGCTGCCCAACTTATTGCAGTTGCGGATGTGATGAAATAAAGGAACTCCCAAGAAGGAAAAATCAAGATTGGCCGTAGATTTGCTCGAATTGAGGAAAGCTAAATAGTATATATCCAAGGCTACCTTTCTAAACTTGATATTTGCTGGTGGGGATCCAACCTTGAAGAAGGAGCTGAGAGTATCTGTAATTTGGCTTGTGGGATTTCAGCTTTAAATTTTTTTTGCCAAATTGCCACCTTGGGGGCCTACAAATTCTTGAATTTCAACCCCAATTTCCAAGATGACATGCTCATCCTGATTTGGGTCTACAACAATTTTGTACATCATCACTTAGATAATAGATTCCAGGCTGAAGCAAAAGAGCAAGGCAATTTTTTAGCTAGTGTAAAGGATACAAACACACATACCAATTGTCTCCAAGTGATTTAAAAGGAATCTTTAGCTGTTTTTTGATGATTTGGAGTTAATTGGCTCTCCAAAAACACTTTCAGTTGGGAAAATTACATTACAAATTTTTGATTGCAAACAATTTTCCTACGTGGTATCAGAAGGTTCTTCAAGGGACAGATTCTCATACAAATCATGAGATGGAACCAAATGGGAAATTTTTCATTATCAAAACAATGCCCTATTGATCCAACTCAGCAAATAAGTTTTTTTGTTGCTTGGAAATGGTAAAGAAGGAGGTTAACTCAAGCCAAGGTAAAGCTTCCCATGCTGGGGTTCAAAAATTGCAAAAGGAGACAGTGCCATCAAACCAATTATAGGCTCCCAAAGATGATTCTGGATTTCTTTTGGAGGGCATGGCTGCACAAATTACCAACTTCCCAACAAAGTTTGATTCTTGACTTGAATCAAGTCTGATTCCTCCAAGATGCCTCAAAATCCCTCCTACCAGCAGACCACCCGGCTTTCGACTCAAAGAAGAAGTTAACCAATCATAAATTCAACAAAAAGTTCCTTGAATGTATTATGAAGGACTACCCTTTGGAGAAGATTTTGCTGGAAAGTAAATCAGAAGCTGATGAGGATGGAGAGGATCTAGAGGAGGGGATGATTGATCTTGAGGGGAATAATTCTGATAAATCCAAAGATGATGCTTACTTGTCTGATGGGGATTGGGGTGATGTCTATGAAAGTGGTTCTGAAGATAACCAGAGTAAAGACAATCATAGGGACTACAACAATGAATAATACAGCAATAATGGTATAGGAAAAGACTCCACTGATGAAATTTTGGTAGAAAACAATCATATGCAAGAGTGAGAAGGGTGATTGTTGGCAGTGATTACTCAATGGCAATTGGGGTTGTTTTATGTTTTTCTCCCTCATTTTTCTGCCACATTTTTTGTCTTAACCAACCTGTTGGGGCCAAATTTTGGAGATATGCACATGGACTATACTGGTTCAGGTGTGGTGACATTGCGCTGTATGTCATTTGGATCATTTAATCTGAGGAGAAAAAAGCTTTTGTTTGTTTGCTTTCATTGCTTTGAAGTTGTGAGATATACAAGTAGGAGAAGGAAATAAATCAAAATATTTATCATACCACATATGTCCTCAATCCTTTTTAATAGTTAGGGAGGGGAGGAAATCAACAAGAGTGAGGGCAATCCTATCTTGCAGGATGCCAAAAATATTGGTTCTAAGGAGTCAATAGGCTGCAAGGCTGGTAATTGAGCAAGGGGGGATGAAGATGGTGTGGTCCTTATCAATTTGGCCCACCACTGTCTTGATTTTATAGAGCCAACAATGAAAGATAGTTGCTGGAATGTTGCGCTGTTTGGGAAAGATATTTGAAATGATGGTAATATGAAACACAACCTCTGAACCCACACCAGGGTTATCATACATTAAGATGTCCTTCATTGGACCATACCCTACACCTTTACCCTCCTTAATGACAGAAAAGTTGTTTGGAGCTAGCAACAACACTCTTGAACACTCATGAAAGTCCCATTTTCCTTTTTTTTTTCCACATTTGGGAGCAATATTAGCGCCCCCCTTGGGTGGGGTAACTCCTGGCAATGTCAAACCTGTTCTTGATACTTCTTCACATATTTTTAAAACCCAATATACATCTCATTGGACAAAATCACCATCCTCATTTGATTCTTCTTGCCCCATGCCTCTCCTACAAGCTCTGATAGATTTATAAATCCTGTTTCTGCTTCTAATTGATGTGTCTGTACAAACGGCTTCAAGGTTATTTTTTCAAGATCCCCTAGAAATCACACAAAACATGCTCAGTATTAATTATACAAGGAAAAACATTAGGATCACCTAACCCAGAAACAAAGTGTTTTTCAGAGTGCAGAGTTTTCCAATGAAAAACTCCCCAGAAAATTCTGCCACCACAGGCAAAGGCCCCCAAAGTCTCATTTGTTCCAGGATATGTAGCTCATAGTGGTGGTTGGGACAAATTTTCAAGTTGTCAATGATTTTTGCAAATGTGATGTTGTATAGATTTTAGGCCTCTTTAAATTGCTCAGTAGACCAGTGGCGTACCTCTTCAGCACATAAAATGTGCGTAAAATGAACTAGCATTGAGATATTATCCATAATAAGGACCCTCCTAGAAGTCTTGACCATGGATTGAACATTTGGAACCCTCATTCCACATATGATTGAGGTTATGCAATAAAAAAACAATCCCCGCCATTAAAATGCCTTCAGGTAACCACACTTTTCTTTAACTAGCTTGCTTGGGGTGCGGCCCACTGAACTTGGGACCATTGTAACTAGCATCTTGCGGAAGGTGTTCATATTTTTCTCTGAGAAGATCCCATACTTACATTCCCTGTTAATTTCAAAATTTCTCTTTTCACTCAGGGTTTCATCATTGGAGAGATTGAATTCCAGAGGATTGAGTCGCAAACGTTTTGAAGATTGAGGAGGAATCTTTCCACGTTGTTTGTTCTCTTTAAAGGACAGTGTGTGGAATCCCCATTGTTCTCAAGAGTGTGTCATCAGAATACCTTCCATCCAGTTTTGCATAATTCCAAGTGCAAAATGGGTCACAGCAGCACGGTATCCCAGCTGATTCAGTAAAAAATATTGTAAACCATTCTGTTGTGGAAATTGATCAAATTTGTTAATTGTTTTTAAATCTTTCCACACTTTTGGATGCTCCGGAACTTCATTGCTGAGGCAAGGTTCCCCCAACTCAAGATTTTGTTTTTCTTTTTGGCTGACCTTAAACCAGGAAAAAAAGAGAATTTCTGAGTTTGACGCAAAACCAGATACCTTATGGGTAGTTCCCAAATTGCCAATGCGCGGAAAAAATCAAACTTGTATGTATTTTCCATTAGGGTAGGCAAGTGTGCATATTTTGAATGGCTTTGAAAGCTCCAAAAGCTCATTCATCAGGGGATTCAAGGGGTGATTAATAGTTGATATAATTGGTGCATTTGGCCCAGGTGTAATTCTGGAAACAAATGTAAAATTCAGCTTGTTTTGCATGGTTGGTGGCAAGCTCATACAGGTCATCATGATTAGCCCAATTAATTTTTTTTTTCCGGCAATTTTTTTGCCTTTTGGGTTGAACCAATTGACAAATAGTGAATATACAAGGCCAAGATGGGTGAATTTTTGTACCACTCGAGTTGTTTCCATTCAGCACCTTGCTGAATATTGGTAACGGGGAAGCCAGTTTTCAATTCTTGAGATTTACACCAATTGGTGATTGCTTCTTGTAAAAATAAAAAAGCTTGGGCTCTGGTTAAGTGAAAAGTAAAGAGAAATGAATGACAGGAGCTTATAAAATCAAGCATAACAGACCTATAGAAGGAAAAGAGGAAAACAACACTCCGGTTGATGTAGTGAATCAACAGATGTTGAATTACGCTTGAGAGCACCATGGTTTATATACACTAAATACATGATTGGCTACCAACTGGTTGAGTAAAAAATGAATAAGGAAAAATTAACATAAGCAGTTTAAGTTACATGGTAAGTGAAATGCTATGACTAAAAAAATTAATACCTAAAACTCAACAGTTGGTTAATCACAATACTACAGCACAGCCCAGTTATATTTTGCTTGTTGTTTTAGTGCTTTAAGTTTAACAAAAATCAAATCAAATCAATCCAATCAACAATAATCTGAACTCCTGTGAAAGTCAATATGAAAAATCAAATTCTAACAATTCTTTAATGCTGTGGAGGTTCAACAACAATGGAATCCATTAAATAAGATTTTGAGTGATGAATACAGATGTTGAAGTGTTTCTATCAACACACTTCTCTAGAGATTTTTGAGGAATTGAAATTTTCCCTTTGTGTGATATATTAGAGAAGGTATTTTTTTCATGAAAAAGCGCACAGTTGCAGGGTCTTGAATTTTTTATTTCGCAGTATGTGCAGTTTGATGGTGTGTTAGGAACATTTTGAAGCAAAAAAAGTCAGGGAAGCATTGGATTGTTAGAAACTTGATATTCCGGCCTTTGAGAATTGTAAGAGTATCTTTGGGAACCAGGCTTTCAAGGGCTTGAACATTAGACTCTTGAGTTGGAGCCATCATCTGAACAATGAATTCTCAAGCAGTTTGAAATTTTTTTAAGCTAAATTTTCCCTCAACATGAAGACAGGAAATGAATGAACTGATTAAGTCTACAATCCAATAAAATGCCAGTCAGTAATACAAAAAGGTTGTAAAATGGTAAAGATTGTGGTATTAAAGGCTTTCTGTGAATTTGGTGTGGGTTCTTTTTTTGTGCTGCTGATAGATTATTTGTTGTTGGTTTTGCTTTTTTGTGGTGAACAGAGATCACTCAAGTATGAAAGGGAAATTGATTCTCTTAAGGTTTTAGTTCAGGAGTGGGCTTTGTGATCAAGCGTGTGATTCCTTATTTCCCAAGCAGAAATTAGCTGGCCAGTTTGTACATCTCCATTGGGAAGTCTGTTTGAAATCTGAATAAAATCTGGGCATTTGCAAAGTGGCATCTTGAGCTGGAGTGTTGAAGATTCTTAGTTGGAAGTAAGTACTATTTTTGGGATTGAGGACAAGTGCCGTATCTTGTTCTGTACTTGGAGGTATTACAGCTATCACCTAGGTGTGGGGTGACTGAATTTTTCCCCCACCCAGGCACATGCAGCTGTCAGTCATGTGTCATGAAACTTCTCAAGTGCGCAGGGGGGAACCGTCTGGGTGACACTCCCCCGGAAACCTCTGCAGTATGCATGCTGTGTCAGTCTATCTGAGGTTGTGAGTTCAGCTCCCACAAGACAAATGTTGGAAGCTTTCTCTTTTGGAGTTCATCCCATTTTATTTTATTTTATTTTATTTTATTTTATTTTATTTTATTTTATTTTATTTTATTTTATTTTATTTTATTTTATTTTATTTTATTTTATTTTATTTTATTTTATTTTATTTTATTTTATTTTATTTTATTTTATTTTATTTTATTTTATTTTATTTTATTTTATTTTATTTTATTTTATTTTATTTTATTTTATTTTATTTTATTTTATTTTATTTTATTTTATTTTATTTTATTTTATTTTATTTTATTTTATTTTATTTTATTTTATTTTATTTTATTTTATTTTATTTTATTTTATTTTATTTTATTTTATTTTATTTTATTTTATTTTATTTTATTTTATTTTATTTTATTTTATTTTATTTTATTTTATTTTATTTTATTTTATTTTATTTTATTTTATTTTATTTTATTTTATTTTATTTCATTCCATTTTATTTTATCTTATTTATTACTCTATTTCATTTTTATCCTTTATCTCTCCAAGACACTCGAAATCTCATTTCATTCATCACTTTATTTTATTCTTATCTCTCGGAGACACGCGCCGCTTTTGGATAACAATGCATATTCATCTGGGTAGCTTCAGCTCTCCTGATGTTGGATAAAGAGACAAAAATTTTCTGGATTCCTTTGCCCTCTTCTCTCACCCAACTTTCACTTTTTTAATCTCTTCTATTCTGATTTGGAAACTAATCAATCAAGATCAAGAAGCAAGTAAACTAGTCAGGTCATCAAAGAGGCCCTCAGCGAATAAAAATGATTATCATTGATAATTTTTTGTTATATATTTATGGGCCTCTAATCCAACCATATTTTGGAGTTAAACCATTGAAAACACACATAAACTCTATGAACTTTCCAAAATAAATGGAAAATCCTTTCAAATAATGTCTTCATCCTATTGTCTTGTGCATTAAATCAAAAAAATATTTATTGAAAAAAAGAGAGGACCATCAATACTTCAAAAATAACAAGAACTAAAACAAACAGACTACTCCAAACTCTTCAATCAATTCTTGAAGCTTGAAGGTGTTTTTCTCATCAAATTAATGAATTTTTCATGATAAGAAGAGATTGATATTATTTATTTATTTATTTTTTCAAAATTAAACAGGATTTGATGGCTTCATTGAAATTCTAGTTGAAATTCTGCATGTTTTTCTCCATGGTATTTCCAAAAACTTGGTCCAAGATTTAACTTCATCTTTGAAGAAATCTGAATTACCATTACTAAGTGGATAAATTCAGCTTTTCAACACCAATTCACTCAAAGGAACCTTCCTTCAGAGAAATTTTTTAATCAAAAATTCACTCAGCCTGGTTGGAAAAGATTTCAAAATATTACTTCAAGCTGCACCCTTCACTTTTTTCCACCTTCTGAAACCTGAACAAAGAATTCTGTGGAACTCATTTTTTCAACTGTGCACCTTCATATTTTGGAATCACATCAAAGACAAGAATGGATAGGAAACTCAACTGAAGGCAAATATCAAACACTTTTTAGGTCATTTGATCAAGATATCTGGCCAATCAAACAAAAAAACCAAGATTCACATGCTTCTCCACCTCCCAGACTCAATCTTGCATTGTGGTCCAGCTAGTCTCTTTTCAACTGAAAAATCCAAAATTTACAGTAGAATTTCATGCCAAGCTTCAATTAATTCAAACACAATCAGCCGAAGAAATGATTTGGCTATCAGTTTTAGTAATTATCAGTCTCTATGTTTTCTTCTCTCTGCTGGTGTGGTATAAAATCAAGAGACTCAAACAACCTTTCAAATAAGTTCATCAATTACCAGAATATTTGAATATAATCCATTTATTTATTATTCAATGGGGCATAATAGCCAGATTTATTGTCCCCTCAACCAATATCCCTTTTCTAAGAGACAATCTGACCTCACTGAAGAAAGAGTGCAAGTTCCTCAGATAATCAGAGAAAAATTCCCTTCAAGTGTTGAAATAATTGTCCGAATTCAATTAAACAAGCATTTGATAATGCAGAAAAACTACCACATCTTGGCAAGTTTTGGGATTTACTGGAAATAAATAAATAACAATCATTTACATTTTTTTTCCTTTTTTTGCATCAGATTTAATCTCCCAAATCAGTGGACTTTGTTGGAAAGATCACTTCATCATTGCAGACTAATGTAATTAGAAACACCAGATATTCTATCCAAGGAAACAAGATTGCAATTATGGGAATCAATACATTTTACAAAATGAGGGAATTTGATAAAAAAAATCTGAATGCACAGTAAATTGTCAGGTTAGCAATTTATTCATTTTTTGCTTTTTCAGATTCCAAATATATTTTATTACCAAGAATTCATTTGAATTGAATACAGGCCATCAAAGCCTTCTTGAATATGCTACACAATTGCCATGATCGGGGTTTCCAGCTTCAAAAAATACGGATTTCCCAAATTGAGCGTCAAGATAGCTCTCAAAGAAAAATGGAAGTTATCCATTCAAATCATCAAAAAAATAATTACTCACAAACTAACATTGAAAATTGAATCCCTTAAAAGCAGAATGACAAAGAAGAATTAACAAATCAGTATCAAATCTAACTGGAGTCAAAAAATTAAAGAAAATCATCTTTTTTTTTGAAAAAAAAAAATTGGGTTGAAATTTGCACTGATTTGTGGCTTTTTTTTAATAATTTTTGGAAATTTTGGAATGATCTGAATTACTGCCATTGCAGAGTGAGAAATGGTGTATGGTAGCTTGGCTTCACATTTGATATGGATCAATAGGACAGTGCTGTAGGATCCAAGTGGTATCAAACCAGAAGCTCAGGGCCCGCTGGCAATTTGAGCGCAAGAGAAAGAAAACATCAAGTTGCTGCCATGCCGCTGGTGATTTGAATGCCTGAGAAGGAAAATTTTGTGACAAACGTGATTGCACGTCACAAACAGGTGGGAACCTCCAGTGAATCAACTCTGGGGGAAAGGAAAGATGGTGCCAACCCTAAAAGCCAGGAACCAACCAACCCAATGGCAAATCAACAACTTGGTTGATTGACCAATGCTCAATGGTCAATTGACCATTGGCTGAACCTGTTATCAAAATACCCAGCAGTTGATGCGCAGGGTTTTGAATTGACCCTTGATGTTGGCTCCGCAGTCCTCAACGGTCAAAAGTGGCCCTGTGGTATATATATATAATATGTATATAATATAACAAAACCCTCTGAACAACCATTTGAAACTCAGATGGGTTGAAAACAGCGTTTTGCACCTGTTTGCCACCACAGGGTTGAAAATTAAACATTTACCTATAAAAAGGGTGTTAAATTTTTCACACCCCAAAACATATTTTCACATGGTTGAAAAGTTGCCACAACATCTCTAAATGTCCCCAATACACGCAATAATCCTTCATTTAGAATGTTTTTACAGGGTGATCAAAAAAATGAAAAAGTTAAAGGGGATATAAAGGCATCCAAACCCCTTTTAAAAAAGATGAGAATTTATGGCTTTTATAAAGAAATCCAAAATTTCGCTCAAGAAATTAAAAAAAAAATTTACTTCTCAAATCATCTCACATTTTTAATTTTTTTTTCTTTATCATTTTAAAGAATCTGAAGGGAAAAAAAGTCTAAAAATATGCGGAACATTCAATTAAAATTCTTTCCGAATTTTAATACTTCATTTTTGCGCCAGAAAATGGGATTTACATAAAAAAAAGGTATTCTTTTCAATTCTTTTCCCCTTCTTTTTCCATGGAATTTTCAAAATTTTGAGCTTGCAGTTGTTGAGAGGAAAGAAATTCACCCAGATTGGACCACCAAAACTGTTCCTTCTCCTGCTGTGGTTTTCTTCTATGGAGGCAAGTTGGAATAGGCTGAAAACTGCCCAATCAGCAGTCAAGTTAGGCTCAGCATCCAGAGACGCGGGATGGATCAGATTGGATTGGAAGGATTGCGCCGATGTACCTTGGATATCTGGAAAGGCCCATTGGGCGGATGCAGACATGCACAGGGGGCTCCAAGTTGGGCGCGGAGAAGGACAAACCAGGTGGACGTAATGGCAGGCAGGCAATACAGGTGGATATAGGGTATGGGATATGGATCATGGGATGGGGTTGGAAGGATAAATTTGGGCTGGGGTTCTGTACTTAGGGGTTGTATTTCATTATTATTTTTTGCTTGTGGTTGTACCTAGGTTAGGGTTGAGGGGAAGGTTACTTAAACCGCACCCTCAACCCTGTTGTTGAGGGGGGGAGGATGTGGGGAGGGGATATTATCACAGAGGATCACATTGGCTCATCATAGGTTTTGGAAGGATCTTTATTCTCATTTCTCTATCTCTCAGTTGAAGGGTGAACAGTTGCAATCAGGTCTTACAGACACAAGGGATCAATAACTTCCAGACTTGGGAACCATGAAAGGATAAGTCCTCTTGGGAATTCCACACCGCAGGTCCCAAAATCCATTTCACCACACTTTCACTGACAGATTTTCTCACTCTACCTTTCCTTTCCAAACTCCGTCCTTCCTCTTGCTTGCAGCCTCTCATTTTGTCACTAACACTTTCACCCAGATTGGACCACCAAAACTGTTCCTGCTCTCACAGGTCCCAAAAGCCATTTCACCACACTTTCAATGACTTCTTTTCTCACTCTTCATTTCCTTTCCAAAGTCCTCTCTTCCTGTTGCTTCCATCCTCTCATTTCCTCACTAACGCTTCCCCCTTTCTCTTAATTCCTTGCTATCACTCCCTATTTCAAAAAATACCATATCCTTTCTCCTCTCCAAGTCTTGACAAACCTTACCTAATTCTCAACTTTGCCTCTGATTCAAAATTTGATCCTAACTCAACTAAAAATCTATCCACTTCTCAATCAAACTTCTTCCCATTCTTTATTCAGACATGAGACTGCCCCAACCCAAAAATCCAAGACAATTGTTTGCTGATAACTTCTTCAGAGCCTCCACTCAACTTCTCCTTTGTTCTTGTGAGACTTATCCTCCTCCTTAACTTTTTCTTTTTATTATTCCTTTTTTTTGTTGAATTT
The DNA here is from genome assembly GCA_025617555.3 of Puccinia polysora. Classification (NCBI taxonomy): domain Eukaryota; kingdom Fungi; phylum Basidiomycota; class Pucciniomycetes; order Pucciniales; family Pucciniaceae; genus Puccinia; species Puccinia polysora. The sequence continues at coordinate 6,472,397 of CM062635.1, forward strand.
TCATTTTTTGGTGCATTGGTCTAGAAATTTTTAACATAAAGCTCTACACGTTTAAAATCCAAAAGTGAAAAATACCAAGCCAAAAAATTTAATCATTGCCTGGACCAACAGGGCTCAATTCTCCCCTCCTCAAAGCTCTGACAAATTTGATACCAACTCTAACCAAATCTAACTTCTCACTTTGGTGTTTGAAAATCATGACAATTTTTGCTCTCAATGGAATCTCCCAATGGCTGAAATCCTCCAAACCTTAAAAATTTCCCCCTGAGTGAACCTGGAACTTGTGGGATAAATCATGGCCAAATTAGATTACAGAACCTACATCAACTGCATCAAAGACTAACATCTCACAAAAGGCATCAAAATTTGGATGTAAATATACAATTTCTGTACCTTTCCACAAATGGCAAACCAATCCTGGGTCTTCTTCAACTTTTTCAACCTCCAGTACAACACTAAAGATTTCAAGAATTTCAACACTGAAGTCCCATCCTGCCTAATCCAGATATCAGAAATTGGCATTTGGATGGACAACAATATAATAGGCTAACTTATACTCTACAAACTCCCCCCTCAGCTAGAAAATCTTAAAAAAACCAACAGGCATTTGTTGGGAGAATAAAATATTGATGGAGAACTCTTCCTTAAAAATCTAAACCAAGTTAAGAACAAGATTGCACCTGGAACTTATGCATCAGCCATGATGATCAAAACCACCAAACAAGAAGCTATCAAATTTTGACCAATTTGGCAGGATAATCAGTCCTCTCATCCTAAAAAAACTTTCTGGTGGCTCTATACTCACCTTTTCCCATCCTCAAATGATAATAACAGTAATAACAAGCCAACCAAAAATAAGCCTGCCTCTGCTAACCTGAGCTATACATTTGATATGACCAACTCCAAAATCTTCTCAAAGCAGGCAATCCTCCTGAATTTTGGTGCCTCCCAATTGATATTCAAATACCCTTAATTCTTTAATGACCTTGTAGAAGATAACAGAAAAATCCAAAACCTCAAGGAGGACACCTCACTAAATGCTGAAGGAATCAGAAATTACAGGATCATCTCTAAAGACTGAACTGTCCTTCTTAAACAATCACTATATTTTCCCAAAATAGCTTTCAATCTTGTTTTTCTGGGTTAATTGCTGAATAAAGGATGCTCACTTTACTTTTCAGGCCACAACAGATTTTTAGTTGACTACAAGGGTGTTTCAATTCTTCCCAAAAATACACAAGATAATCTCCTTGTCATAAAAGACCTCTCCCTACCCCAGTTGGAAATTTCCCACTGTTTTCTCAGCATTTCAAACATTCACAAGAAATTTGATCATGTTAAATTTGATCAGAAAAAACTCCTCTCCAAGGAATTTCCAAAGCTCAAATGGAAGAACTTACCCCGTGAATCTTGGACCCTAGGAAAAATTAATCTAGATTCTTTCAAGAATCACATCCAAGTCAGCCACACTTTTTGTTTGAATTCACACCAATATAGGTGGTCCTGCAAATTAAATCTCCAAAGATGGAGACTGTTACTTCCTGGTGCTCACCAATGAATACTCTTGCTTTTAAACTTGTCTTCCACTCAAGCTCAAATCCAAAGCTGTGTAAAAAATAATTAAAGTTTTAGAGCTCAATTCAAATAAATTTTGCCATCAAATTAAATAATTCCACTCCAATAACAGCGGGGAATTCATCTATTAAAAACTATCAAGCTTTTTTGCTGAGGAATGCATCAGTCACACCACTTCAGAACCCTAAACTCCCCAGCATAAACCTATTTCTGAAAGAGGAAATTGCGCCATAGTTGAAGCTACCAGAATGTCTCTCATCAACGTGTTGATTCCCATCAATCATTGGAATGAAATTCTGGTGGGATTCTGTGAAATCCTCAACTTATTTTCTTCCAAGGAATCCAAATTAAGACCATCTGAAATGTGGCATAGCACCAAGCCAAAACTCAATCTGATCCAAACCTTAGGGTCAAAGACCGTGGTGCTCAAACTTTTCCAAACTCTTGGGAAATTAGAAAAGAAAGGGTGGGAATGTATTCTTTTAGGTCATAATCTAGATCTCAAATCCTATCAAATTGTCATCCCAGAAATTGAAGAAAGAGTTTGCTCAGAAAAGGTTAAAAACTTTGAAAAAATAAAACTGACTGACAGACTCCCTCCATCTGAATCTACATTTGAATCCCTTCACCACTGTGACTCCAATCTACTTGACACTCTATCCATCATTAATAGATAGCCCAAAAATATTTCTCCATCAACTGAAATTATCTCCCCATCCAATCATACCTCTTCCTCTTCCACTGAATCTCTTCAGCCAATAAACATCACCACTGATCCCGCTATTCATGAAAGAATTGGAATCTGATCAGGGTTCCTTGGAATCCTCAGATGAAAATGAAATTATGTATCAACTGACTGCTCCAACCAGGGAATTAAGTTATTGCTCCACTCTTTAGCAACCAAAAAATTATGTTTTTCTCTCTCAGAAAGTTCCCTGAAGCTACGTAGAAATGAAAAAATCCCCAGATTACAGAAACTGGACCATTGGGATAAAGGAAGAAATCAATGGAATTGACTCAATGAAGGTCTGGAGGTATTCCCATTTGCTCTCAGAAGGCAAAAGGGCTCTTTCAACAGTTTGGGTTTTTTGACTCAAGATAAATCCTGAGTGAAAAAGTTTAATCTTAAAAGCATGGTTCTGCATGCAGGTTTTTCCCCAACTCAAATTCTTTGAATACAGAGAAAATTACTCCAAAACTGGTCAAATAAACATGCTTTACACCCTCCTAGTTTATGCCTAGCACCAAAATTTACCTATCACCCAAATGGAAATCAAGTCCGCCTTTCTTCACGCTAAATTTGATGAATATATCTAAATAAAATCACCTCCTGCTAACAATACACCCTTTCTTGACCTCAAAATCAATAAGGCCTTTTATGTCCTGAAACAAGCTCCTAAAAGTTGGATTGATACACTCAAACAGTGGATTCTTGACCAAACCTTCAATATCTGTTTGGCCAACCCCTGTCTCTTCATCAAGAAAGCTGCTCAAGTTTTTGTCTTCTGCTAAGTCAATGATCTTTTAGTAATGGGAAACTCCTCCAAATTACATGAAAAACTAAAATCACAATCCTAAATCTTACACAAGGGCCCCTTCTCAAAAATCCTTGGAAACTACATTGTTGAATCACCATCCAGTCCCTTTCTACATCAACCTAATCATATAGAGACAGCCCCGTTGGAATTGGGACCGTCAGATTCTAAGCGTATCAAAATAACATTCACACCAGCTATTGCCCTCAAACTCACCTCCAATGCAAATGCTTCTGACTTTGCAAAACTGAACATAAATTATTGCTCTTCCACTCAATCCTTGAAATTCAATGGTAATCAAACAAGGTCAGGAATCTCCTAGGTTTTTTCCTACCCATCCAGATTCAATTTCAAGCCCAGAATTTTGCATTGTAATGAAGCCAGACATTCCTGGAAATTTTACAAGAAAACATGTGATCTAGTTCTTTGGCTCAAGAATAACACTTTTTATTAAAACCTTAAATTCTGGAGCAACTTGGACGGAGGGAACAAATAAAATACAAGAAGAAGTCACAATGGTTACCTAATACTCCTCTATGGATGCGCAGTCTCTTGGTGCAGTAAAATTCAAACAAACATCTCCCTATCCCTAACTTAAGGTGAAATCAAGTTGCTTGTTGTAAGACTCAAAAAAGTGCTGGTTGTTGGAAGTTCTGATGAGGGGAAAGGTGCTTTTTTAGGCTTACCTCCTGAGTCTTAAAAAATATTGAGATGTAACCAGAATCAAGGTCAAGAACCTTGTAGATGTAGAATCAACAAGAAGGGATAACTTGGTAGTAAAAAAAAACAAGGAAGACAACACACTCTGAGACAGTTTGGTGAGGGAAAGACTCAAAGAAAATAAATTATAGTCTATCTTAGATTTCAATATAACAGTGCAGTTGAAAGTAAAAGAACCCACAAGTTATAAACTCTTTTTGTAACAAGAGGATCAGGAAAGATCAACTCAATCCCAATCCCCCTCCAAGTTCTCAATGAACCTCAACCAATTGCTTGAAGTTACAAGGAGGGTACCAGATAACTGTGGGAGGAAATACTAACAACAAAAATTGTCTATGAAGTTCCAAAGGAGAACAATGAGGAAGTTCTGAGGAATTATGACCTTGAATTTTGTCAGAAGAATGATGAATTTAAAAACCAGGAATCTAAACAACTTGGTTAGAGAAACAATCACATAAAGATAAGATAGAACAACCATGTTGAGAGGATCCATACCCAAGCTGATGTAAATTAGAGAGATCTTAGGCACTTGAGATATGAAATTCAGGAGATAACCACCATACACATACGAGCCAGGAAAGAAACTATACGACTTTGAGAAGGAGAAGAATAAGAATGAGAATAAAAGAGATGAGACGGTTAGACAGTGAGTTAAGCTAGTCATCGCACCAAATTATGCTTTGTCCTCCACAGTGGCTCAAGACCTTCTGATTGGAACCGTCCTTGTCATTTTACTTCAGTTAATGGATCTTGAGGATACGTCTGACAAAGATGAGGAAGAAAGTCCGGCGGGGCCAAAAGGGAGAAGGACTGGCTCTGAGCGTAGTATTTAGGTCAAATGAGTTTTGACTATAATGCATATGCATTTGACATCCATCATGAAGTTACACGCGCAATTTGAAAAGTTGGACCGCGTGAATGAGATCAGAAGAAATGAATAAGATGAGTAGGAACAGAAATATGAAAAATAGGAAAAGGAATGAAACACCATAATAAAAGAATGGAACAAGAGAAAAATAATGGAACAGGAGAATCGTGAGTACCATGAGTTTCCAACAGTATTCCAACAAGGTCAACAAGAATAACCCAACAATTATCAAGGAACTTAGGAGTAGTGTGGCGGAATGAAAATATCACAGAAATACAGGGAGGCGTAACACTCCAGGTTTAAACTTATTAAGCCTCTTAGTCAAACATGACTGCTCCAGAAAGACAATCAGATGAATGATCAAGACAAAAATGGTCAGAGAAAGGGATAAAAGACGTGGTTTAAAACACTCAAGAATTCAACAAAATGAATTCTTCTTCAACCAGCAAGGATATCAGTTGGTGATAAGGATGAGGATTGGGCAATAATGAAAAGACGTATCCAGCTTTAGGATGATGATTATGACAATGATGAGACAAACAGGGGGAAACCCTTATTTATTGATCAGAAGATTAGATGAGGGATGGAACCATAGATGGTTTGTGCCTTAATTGATTAGAAAAGCTGGGGTAAGAGGCCCTTCTTTATATAGGCAAGAGGGCCCTGTAAATATTTACAAGTGGATGACACATATGAGTGCTGAAAAAAATTTGAGCGGATTTTTTTTTCTTTTTTTTTTTAATTTTGATGATGGAGGATCAAATTGTGAGAGCGGAGTATCTACTCCAAGTGATGGATGGATGGAAGTGCACGGATGGACCTAGGGAATGCAAGCAACAGGGTTGATGGAGTGATGAGAAGCAGAAACCAAAAAAACCAACCAATTGATGGTGGTGGGATGGATTGGGCGCGCTTGGATGGGAGAAAGTTGAGAAACATTTGATGAGAGAGGTGAGAAACATTGGATGAGAGAAATGAGAAAAATTAGATGAGAGAGGTGAGAAAAATTGGATGAGAGCAATGAGCAACATCAGATTAGAGCAATGAGCATCATTGGATGAGAGAAATGAGCAACATTGGATGAGATCAATGATCATCATTGGATGTTGGATGAGCTCTTGAACCTGGACCTAAGGATTAGTGAGCCATTGTAACTGAGGATCAAAAGACCATCCATGGTTATGGCTGGCTGAGTTTGAAAGTATGTCAATGGTTGAGATGGGTGTGTGGAAGGGTGATGGGATGGTTGATGAGGGTAGAAGATAAATCCAATGGATCAAACAAGAATGCTTGAATGATATTGTTGGCACAAAATGGTCAGGTGGCTGTCAACCCTGAGAAAGGGGGGAATTGAAAGCAGAGCTTTATCCATAAAAAGAATCAAAATAGTATCAGAAATGGCTTCAAAATGCACACCAAAAAAGAAGCTTCCCTTCATTTTTGTAGATGCATCAATTATTATTAGGTAAATAATTGATCCTCAAAACCTGCAAAAAACTCTTTGAGCCCTTTTCAATGCCCACTAGAAATCTTCAAGCTCAAAATTTTGATAATTTCATGGAATAATACGGAATAAAATAATTTAAAAGAATGTCTTATATTTTATATGAAACCATTTTCTTGCAGAAAAATGAATTTCTAAAATTCTGAAAAGAATAAAATTGAATTCCCTGGAATTCTTCGAAACTTTCTGTTTATCCATATTTTCCAAAATTATAAAGAAAACAAAATTAAAAATGTGAAAAAATTTGAGAATTAAAGCTTTTTTTTCCAATTTTTTGAGTCTGATTTTAAAGGCCTTGAAAAAGTCCAAAAATTCTCAATTTTTTCAAGAGGTTTGAGATGCCATTAAGACACCTGGTATTTGCCCTTTCTTTGACCACCCCAGAAAACCATGTGAAATCAAGAATTACTGTGTGTATCAGGCAAATCAGGTGACATTGTGGTGATTTTTCAACCGCGTGAAAACAATTTTTTGAGCTTTTAAGATCTAATTCCGTACATAAATATAAGAAATAAATCAAAAAAACAACAATCAAAACAAACAAATTAAAAAATCAGAAGAAATAATAATAATAAAAAAAAATATTGCTGAATTTTAATTGAATTAAAACCATTTCAAAAATGATAAATCAAAGAGGAATAAATCAATTCACAAAATTTTTATTCACAGGAAAAAGCATGAATAGAAAAAAAGAAACAACTGTGATCAAGAAATGAATGATTCAACTGAAAATTAACTAAAGCATTAAAATTTAGAAATAAAATGTGTATCCAAAAGAAAAAAAAGACCAGAAATTAATTTCAATTTTTTTCAAAGGTTTATAAGAATATGGCTTACATAAAAAATTGATTTTAAGCCTATGTCTTGTTTTGTGTTTGTTTGATTGTATTTCAAAAAAACCACATTTTTTTATATAGATTTTTCAAATTTTTCCATAATTACAGGGTCTATGATCTTGATTTTGATAAATTAATTCCATTCCTTTCATGTAAAATCTGGTAGTTTAAGTTAGCAAGGCCCTTGGAATCCAGAATACTGGAAATAACTGGCTTTTGAGGTTGAATTTCTGTTTGTTTGCTTTGGTTTTTTGATTTTTTTGGTTGACCCTCCAAAATGTGATAAAATTTGCATTTTGGATTCTCAATTATTTGGTTTTTATTTCTCTTTCTAAAACAAGAAAAATATTTTCCAAGTTTTGTTTGGTATGTATACAAATGAGGAAACAAACAGAGAAGCAGGGGAATGATCACAATTTTAGATTGGTATGGGAGGATGTCTTCATGTGAAGGAAGTGATCATCAACTAAAAGAAACGTGACCAGAGGGTCAACAGGGGGTATTTTCTTTTGTTCTGACTTAGTCTTTCTTTGAGTCTTCCTATCCACTTTGATGTTCTATTTGGGTCCTTCGAGCTCTTTTGGGTTTACTTTTGGGTCCTTCTAACCAACTGGATCTTCTGGCCTGTTGATGGTTCGGAGGTTCACCAGCTGTTTGGTTGATTTTTTTTGTTTGATTGGATTATATTGATTCTTTGTTGTTTTTTTGTTTGATGACATTGTGGTGGCATTATATAGCTGTGAAATTGCCAAATTTGTTTCTCTCTGCCCCCTCAGCTTTAGGTGCAAAGCAGACTCAGCATTGGGTGCGCAAAAGCTCAGCATCCACTGCTTGATTGGCTCAGCATCTGCTACAGCAGGTCAGCAATCCACCCCAAGGAAAGAGACCAAGAAAAAAAGTGTATCCAGTTAAGTTCTTGGATATTTTAAGTTTGTGGAAAACAAGGGCAGATAGTCTTTCCAGGCTATCCAGGCAAGGAAACACAAAGATGGGCAACTTTAGCAGATGTGGACAGGCTGGGGGGCTCCATGTAGGGTGTGTGCAAGGTTGCAGCATGAGAAGCACAAAACAGGATGGATGTGATGTCTCAAAGGTGGATAGGTTCAATCTCCTTAGTTTGTGTACTCTTTTTATGGTTGAGAGGGATGTCCTTATATCTCACTCTCAACTCCAAGTTGTAGATAGATCATCATAGCATATGCAGATGAGCCCCCACTACGCTTGAAAGCAAGGAAGGATCATTATCTCTCTGTCTCACTCTCTCTCTCCCCTCCCCTCTCTCTCCCTCTCTCTCTCTCCCCCTCCCCCTCCCCCTCTCTCTCTCTGCCTATCTATCTCTCCCTCTCTCCCTCTCTATCTCTCTCTGTTAGTTGGTTGAACAGTTCACTCAGCTCCTTAGAGATGCTTGGGACCAATGAATTCCAATCTTGGGCCAAATATTAGGGGTATTAAATGTTGGGATCCAGAGCAGTAACCCTTTCCTCTTGTGTGTGCTTGACACCTTTCACCTCCATTTCACAGTCCGGTGACTATACCTGGGGCTGTCTCAGGTGTGTTGAAGGGCTCTTTTCCTTTTCCTTCCACACTCCACCCTGTGCTGTCCCAGGTATGTCTCATCTCCTTTCCTTTCTTTCTTTTTCTTTTCATCTTTCTTTCAGTTTCTCTCTCTGAGTGTTGTTGTTTCTTTTCTCATTCATCACTGATTTAATGAATCATCCTTCAACACTCCATCCTGTGCTGTTCCAGATTTTCTTGAACTCATCAGTTTATGAGATCAGAGCTCCACAGCCTAACTCAAAAAAATACTTGTATCTAAGGATTTGCATGCTTAGAAACATAGCAAAAAGACAGTAGATGACAGATTTTCCCTCCCCATTCCTCAAATTTTCAACGCTTGAAAATTCCTCCATTCCTGACACAACCATGCTTGCAGCCTCCTTGGACTCCCTCCTAACTGGTCCTCATAAGCTTTATAATGCCAAGATGCCCGTCCTGAAAACCCCCGGCCCCAATTAAAACTACCTCAATCGGGAGTTTGTAGTCACCTTGTATTTTGAAACCACCAGACTGGAATACATTATTAAAAAACACAAAACGCATAACCCAACTTCCTCCTGGACCCGCAAAAACAAGATAGTGTGCGCTCACATCTCACAAGCAATAAATTCCAGAAATCTGTGCTACATCAGAGAACATTTCAAACATGCACATTGCATTTGGGGTCCTCTAAAACAAGCCCATCAAGACCAGTCAACAGGTGGTAGGGTTCATTGGTTGAGGAAACTTCCCACAACCAAAATGGAAGGAGAAAAAATTCTCTCACACATTTACACAATGGCTTGTTATCACGAATGTCTCAGATCTCTCATATCTATGGAAAACCCTCTGATGACAGACAGCATTCATTTAACGGCCCGCCTGAGCTTGATACCTCAGGACTGGTTACACTTTGAATCCTACCTCATGAATCAAGATGGCATTAAATCAGAAATGGTTGTCACTTCTCTTCAAAAAAATACATAAGGCAACAATCTCAAAACAATGTCAATACTTCAGCTTCTTCAGCCAAAAAATACTCAACCAAGAAACCCGTAACCAAGTCAGATAGGAAGTAAAAGCACTGTTACTTCTGTAAAAGAGACTGCTACAACTTGAATAACTGCCAAAACTGTGCAAAATACTCAACAATGTTAAAGCTTGTCACGGTCAACCAGCAGACTTGTCTTTCCCCAAGAAGTCTCAGGCAAAATGCAAGAAGCCCTTTGCTTGCGCAGGGGAAAATATGGCCAAAAATATAGTATCCTCCTCTCATCTGGATGTCTCTGAACACTGAAAATACTCAACCTTGAACCTAGAAGTTGCTTCTGGCCTTGTGGAAGTATTTGAAACTGTTAAATTACCTAGGCACTTATGTGTGTGCAAAATATAGGTGTAATCCAAATTCAATGAACTGATGGGCTCTACGGCCCATTGGAAAAGCACATGTACCACACTGTCCTGTGTGGAGGTCAAAAGTTTGGGGAAACTGGCCCCAAACAACTTGAAATAAGACATTTGGTACATGGGCTATCACAATCCCATTTGGAGGGATGGGATACCCCAACCAAAATGGGCTTGAGGGCCCCTAATTGGGCCTCTTCTGCATTTTTTACATACTTGGAAAGCCAGGCTGGCCCAACAATCTAGTAATTTTGTGTTTTTGGGCTGGGACAACCTTTTGGGGACTTCACACGTGTTTCTGTCTGCTTTGGGCCGCTGTTTCTTGTGAATGGCCCATTGAGGGGCCCAAAGGCCTGCACAGGGCTGTTTTAGGGAGGAACTACAAATGGAGTCCCCCCAGCATGGTTGCGGTTTCCAAATTGGTTGCCGGCAGCAATGGCGGCTGCGGGAGCTGGGAACAATGTTCCTGGCCCCTCATCTCGCCTTGCTCAAAATTGCAAGGGAGGGGGATGGCTGGTGGAATTCCACCAGCCACCAAGAACGCCCATGCCGTTTCCAGCAATGCAACCAGAAGTGGGAGGGGATTTGAACCCCCCCACCTGAGTGAGGGAAAGATGGGGTGCTCTTTCCCCCCCCTCTCCCCCCCCTCTCCCCCCCCTCCCCCTCATTCCCAAGGGGGAGGCGCCAAGGGCTGGGGGGACCTGATCCCCCTCCAGCCCACTTGACTATTGATATGGCCCAGGCTGTTTGCATCAAGGAAACTAGCAATGGGAGGCATTTCATCAACCTCCCACCTGTGAAAAGTGGAAAGAGAAAAACAAGCAGGGTGCTCTGCCCCCGTTGTCAAGGGGGGGGGCCAAGGGCTGGAAGGACCTGATTGTTGAGATATGATCTATGATTTCATGCAGTCTTCAGGAACTCAGTCCCTGTATGCTTGTACTTGGTTACTCATTCATCATATGTCTTCACAAAGTGACATTGTCATTGACCTGTAAAAGCATATCTTGATCACTGGGAAGCAAGCGTCCTTAGTATAGTTGGTAGTACACTTGCCATGCACATGAGAGACCTGGGTTCAATTCCCAGAGGACACATTTTATTTTCACATTCTTACAGGTTATGAGCCCAGCGCTACCTAAGCGCCCATCATGAGTGTGATATTAGCATGTTGCCTTGCTTCCTTCACCCTACATTCAGCATGGGGGTGTGTTGAGATATGATCTATGCTTTCATGCAGTCTTCAGGACCTCAGTCCCTGCATGCTTGTAGTTGGTTACTCATTCATCATATGTCCTCAAAAAGTGACATTGTCATTGACCTATACAAGCATATCTTGATCACTGGCAAGCAAGGGTCCTTAGTATAGTTGGTATTACACTTGCCATGCGCATGAGAGACCTGGGTTCAATTCCCAGATGACACATGTTATTTTCACAGTCTTACACTGATCCCCCTCCAGCCCACTAATCTGTTGGTCTGCCTGGGGAAGAGTTTTTCCCAGGCATCCAGCAGGGGATTCAACAAGTCCTGCTTTTCACCTAGGTAGGACAGAGGGGGGTGAATGCATGTCCGCCAGTTACACCCCCCCCCCTGTGAAACTTTGAGACCAAACCCAGATCAGTTCTTGGTCCCACCTGGCCCATGTGTGGAGCCAAGGGCTGGTTACATGAGGAAACTAGCCTGTAATTGAGTAGATATAGGTAATAGGGCTGGTTGTAATTGACAACCAGCCCAGGGATTGAACAGAAAAGGGGCTGATTTGGCCCTGTGAGGGTTGAAACACCAAAATTGACCAGAAGAGTCCAGTCAAAAGGGTTCAGGGACAAATGCCATGTGGGCTGATGTAACCCAAACAAACTTACAAGGACTGTAGATCATTTAGTTCCCTTTTTGGGAAGAAATCTTGAATTTCCCCCTGGTTTATCATGTGCCCACAAGAGGCCAATCTTTTGTACTTCAGGAGCCCTTCTCCCTGCTGTTTCCCATCATATCCATTCAAATTCATCCAATCTATTATCCAACATATTGCCCCATCATAAGAGCCCATTAGTTATTATAGACTCAAGGTGTCCAGCATTTCTTTTTCTTTAATTACTGCTCCTCCATCCACTAAGCTAATTGCTGGCCATAATTTTCACAGAATCATCCCCAACCTCAGTGATATCTCAAGCAGACGTAAACTTGGAATCTAGCTGTTCTGTCTTGATGACACCCTTTCTGTCGGCAGTTGGATAAGTTAATTCTGACTACACTCCTACCCGCCTTGCTGATCATTCTTTAGTCAGATCCTCCCATGAATTAATCCAACAACTGCCAAATGCCATTTGACAAAACCAAAGACATCAATACCCTAGTTGTTCCTACTCTTTGCAAACCCCTTCTGTCTATTTCAGGACTTTTCAATGTCAACCTAACTTTGGTATTCACCTCATCTGGTTGCGCAATCTATTCTGCGCAAGATGTACAGATACTGGCTGCTTCAGTCGCAATGGGATACAGAAAAGGCAACCTGTACTATCTGCTAACAGAGTCTGTGAGCTCAATCTCTCTTGCAGATAACCAACGGAGGAACGCTAAGGCTCTCATGTTTGTGTACCTTTTTTGGTTTTCCCATCTAGGCCTTGTTGAATCTGATTCCCAATCTTTTATTTTGTTCCTTATTTAATGTACTTACTATGTCAATTCAGCCTATGGCTCCTCTGTGTCCTTTTTGGACTGTCTCCTGTGCGTCCAATGTTCTTTCTTATCTTGTCTGTTTTTCTATGTCTAACTTCTTTTCATTGGTTGGTTATTCTGTTCTGTCTGCTTGTTGTATGCTGCGGCTGGTTACTCAGAGCGCCCACTCTCCATTTTTGGAGTGCGCGCAACTCTTGTGTCTGGATTCATCCATCAACAGCAGACAACTATTGACCGAGCTACTATCAACCAAAAACCAACCACAACATCCTCAAGCCTTCTTCTACAGTCCCAGCCAAGACTACCTCAAGAATTCCGGCATCAGCAGCCAGCTTGACAAGAGTGAGATACTCATTTGACTTATTGTTTGTGACTTAACTAATATGTTTCCAACAGCTTGTTCAAGGCACTCTTCCAATCTTTTCCTATTTTCACCGCTGGACTCATCTGTGCTTCAGTCCATTTCTAGTAAATAGACATATGAATCATATGAATCTCCTCAGCTCATACCTAACCGTTTCTTTGATTCTTGTAGTCTCCATCCTTGTCTCCTCATTTTAACCAGTCTGCGCTTGTCACTTCTGCTTTATCATCTGCAGAAGTCCTCTGTTGGTCATTTCCTTTTCATTCATTCTATTGTTTTATGCGTTTCTAATCTTTTCCTTCCTTGTATGAAATATCAGCCTGGTTCTGGCTTTTTCAGTCATCCATATCTCACAGGGTTAAAAGCCGAAATGCCAGAAGCCGGTCCTTCTTTGACGCCAGGACCAGAGGGAGATTCCACCAACTTCAAAGCTCAATCTATGAAAGTCCTCATTGAATCGACACCACTCCTAAATGAGGATAATTACAGCATGTGGCGGAAGAAAATGGAAAAACTATTCAAACTACGTGGAACTTTCAAGCTAATGAACTCTTCAGATGAATCAGAGGAACTGGACGAGGAAACAAACCAAGAAATGGTTGCATACGTATTTGCAAAACTGGATACTAACACACACAACAACATTGTTGACAACCACAATGAAGACAATGTCAAACTCATATGGTTGGCAAAGCAATCACATTTTGCTTCATCCCAATTGGCAAACAGAGCCAGGGTATTCAAAGGGTTTCTCCACCTCCAAATGTCTTCCAAAATCAAAAATTTTGTTACGACAGTCAAGACCTATCTAAAGAAATTAACCAAGGTCAGAATAGAGCTGCCGACGGACATCATAGCATACTTGGTATTTTTCAAGTTTCCAGCATGAATGCAGAACATGAAAACTCAGATCATGCACTCGACGGCCAACATGAAAATTGAAATCATCTTGGATCATCTGACGCAGCACAAAAATGAAATTACTGCTCAGGAATCTCAAAACAAACTGGTCAACACAGCACTTTACAACGGGCCTAGATGCAAAAATTGGAAACATAACCCCGCCATCACCACCCATCCGGCTAACTCCTGCTGGGAGGAGTTTCCAGAACTGAAGCCCGCACACCTCCAAGGTAAAAAGGGGAAGAAAAAGACAGAAGAAGAGGCGCACTATTATTTGTTCTTCTGTGGAAAGAACTCAACCAATCCAAAAAAAACCCTTCCAAATCAATTCATTCTTGATTCAGGGTGCTCAATCCACATGATAGTTGATAGGTTGCTATTTCAGTCAATCTCCATCTCTTGCAAAAGCGGTAGCATTCAAACCGGGAAGAAAAATGCTGACATCGAAATTAAAGGAATAGGTAGCTCACTCATACCCTCCCTTAACTCAAACATTCTTCTCAGCAACTTGGCTTGGGAACCGGACGCAACAGTCAATTTAATCTTGCTTGGAGCTCTAGCAGCGAAAAGCACAAGTTTAAGAGTCAACTCTTCTAGTTCACCTTGCTTGGTCTCTCTCTCAATTCATGGCAAGACAATACTCAACAGGAGAATACTCAACAAACTCTTTGTGATAGACATGGCCAGGAAAAACAACCTGGGTCTGTACTCCAGCAAAAATCTGCCTGAACTACACAAAACGCTAGGTCACGCCAGTCTTGGAAAAATGGAAAAATTCCTCAACAAATCCATCTCTGCTGAAGATAAGCGCACCTTCAATTTCCTTGACTGTGACAAGAGTAAGATAACCAAGTTGTCATTCTCTCAGGTTCAAAAACCAGTCAACAAGCTTCTTGACCGAATTCACGTTGATCTCATGGGTCCTTTCAATCCCACAGCCAAGGGAGGATATAGATTTGTGCTCAATTTTGTGGATTCCTTCTCTAGTTACACCACCTGCTTTCCACTTTGATCAAAAGATGAAGCTGCAAGCAGTCTAATTTTCAATTTGGAAAACAAACATAGGAAATATCAACAATACCCTTCTTAAGTCTGTTCGGATAGAGGTGGCGAATTTGTCAACAACAAACTGGCAATTTTTTACAGAGAGAAACACATCAATCAGATCATTTGCGAACCCTATCACTCCCAGCACAATGGTTGTGTGAAAAGAGCAAATTGTACGGTCATGGAGTCAACCAGATTGATTTTCTCCAAAACACAAATCCCCAAGTCCTACTGGCACAAAGTTATCAAGGGTTGCTGTGTCCTACTCAATCAGATCCCCAAAGAGAGGGGAGGTAAGTCTCCTTGGTTTCTTATGCATGGAAAAGAACTTCCAGTCAACTATCTCAAGCCAGGAGGTTCCCAATTAACCTATTGACTGAGTGATCTTCAAATCAAATCCAAATTGGATGAAAAAGGTGATATTGGGGTTCCCCTTGGTTTCAAAAAGACCCTGCTATCCTACAAAATTCTCTCCAGCTCAGGGAAGACCATAGACACTAAACACGTCAAATTCTCCAAATCTTCCTACTCTGAATTGAACCTACAAGACAATGCGGCAGATATTGCCCCAAACATGAATAATAACCCGGCAAACTTAAGGACCAATAACGCTGTCAAAATACAATCAGAAAGAAATTCTCCAAGTCCAATTTCCTACAACTCAGTCAAAGAATAAGAAAACTCTTACTCAACTGATGACAATGCTACAGTTGAAGAAGAGGTATCAACCAGCCTAAGACCTTCACTGAGAAATCAAGAAATTCTTAACAAACCCAATCAATATGGCTATCACGTTGAAAAACTTCTGGAATCAATCAAAGAAGCTCTCACTATCCCTGCCTGGAAGACTCCGACAATGAAGGAACTCCAATCTATCAAGGATCAAGGAGTGTGGGAAGAGGTGGACAAGGATCAAGTCAATAACCCTCTCAAAACTGTACCAGTGTTTAAGGTTAAAGAGAACGCTCATGGAAAGCCCCCTTTTTACAAGACCCCCCTGTGCGTTCAGGGATTTAATCAAAAATATGGTCTTGACTACTTTGAAACTTACGCTCAGACAAGAAGAATAGCGTCCCTATGAGCCCTACTGACTTTCGCCATGGATAAAAAGCTTGAAATCCTTCAACTGGATGTAAAGGGGGCCTTTCTCCATGCTGACTTAGACGAAGACGTTTATATCTTCAATCCTCCCAGATCGGGAAGAAAAGGGAAGTTTCTCAAATTAAAAAAATCCTTATATGGACTCAAGCAAGCATCACAAAACTGGTACAAAACTCTAACATCCTGCATTGAAGAACAAGGATTCTCTAAGTCTTCATGTGACCCCTGTCTGTTTCTCCACAACCACGACTTTTCCGTTCTCTTCTTCGATGTAGATGACCTCATTGTGGCCGGGAACACATCCCAGTTTAAAAAAAAATTCTAGAAAGGTTCAAAAACTCATCTGCTCATCCTCCAAATACGTTATTAGGCATGAAATTCACTCAAGAGAATGATTTTCTGCACCTCAGTTTACCTCTCCACATTGAGAAAGGTATTTCTGAATTAAAACTAAAGGAATGCAAGCCTGTGTCCACTCCCGGAAAGACTGGACTCCATCTATCTCCTGCAACCAAGGAAGATCATAAAAAGTTCTTATCTCTCGGAGTGAACTATCAATCTCCAATTGGACATCTTAACTTCATTGCTGGGCTGGCCAGACCCGACATCAGCTATGCTGTGTCAAGTCTAGCACGCTTCTCTGAAAAACCCGGCTACACCCACTGGATGGAAGTCATACACGTCTGGCATTACCTATCAGCAATTGAAGACGTCATTCTCACTCTGGGTCCTCAATCTATTTCAAACCGTCTTATATGTTATAGCGACACAACCTGGGGAGACAACCCCCACAGCAGAATCTCTCAGAGTGGCATGGCCTTTTCATTCAAGGGGAGTCCACTGTATTGGACAAGTCTTTGACAACGTTGTATCACACACTCTTCAACCAAATCCAAATGTGTGGCTCTATCCAGCTGTCATCTGGAAGGGAAATGGTTACATCAGGTGATCACCGAAATCTATCGCAACAATTTCAAGTGTCCGCTGCATCTGATTGAAAACAAAGGCCTGGACAATAAAGTTAAGAAATTTGGAATAAACTCCAAAGCCAAGCACATCAACGTCAAAATGAAGAGTCTACGGGAAGACTACAAAAACAATTTGATTGACGTGATGCTCATCCCTTCCCATTTCATGATGGCCAATGCCTTAACAAAAGCGGCCAACATAAGCTCCAACCTAAGACTTGTGAATTATTTCTTCTCTTCCTTTCACTAACCTCTAAGTCCAAGGGGAGTGTTGAATCTGATTCCCAATCTTTTCTTTTGTTCCTTAGTTAATGTACTTACTATTTCAATTCAGCCTATGGCTCCTCTGTTTCCTTTTTGGACTGTCTCCTGTGCATCCAATGTTCTTTCTTATTTTTTTTTTTCTATGTCTAACTTCTTTTTGTTAGTTTGTTATTCTGTTCTGTCTGCTGGTTGTATGCTGTGGCTGGTTACTCAGAGCGCCCACTCTCCATTCTCGGAGTGCGCGCAACTCTTGTCTCTGGATTCATCCATCAACAGAAGACAAATATCAACCAAGCTACTATCAACCAAAAACCAACCACAACATCCTCAAGCCTTCTTCTACGATCCCAGCCAAGACTACCTCAAGTATACTGGCATCAGCAGCCAGCTTGACAAGAGTGAGATACTCATTTGACTTATTGTTTATGACTTAATCAATATTTTTCCAACTCCTTGTTCAAGGCGCTCTTCCAATCTTTTCCAATTTTCACCGCTGGACTCATCCATGCTTCAGGCCATTTCTAATAAATAGAGGTACAACTCATATGAATCTCCTCAGCTCATATCTAACCGTTTCTTTGATTCTTGTAGTCTCCATCCTTGTCTCCTCATCTTAAACAGTCTGTGCTTGTCACTTCTGCTTTATCATCTGAAGAAGTCTTCTTTTTTTCATTTCCTTTTTTTTCATTCTATTGTTTTATCCGTTTCTAATCTTTTCCTTCCTTGTATGAAATACAAGCCTGGTTCTGGCTTTTTCAGTCATCTTTATCTCACAGGCCTCAAGCATCTTAAGCTTCTGCTCCGCCTCCAAAGTATTCTAGCCTTTCCAATGGATGAAATCCAAGTCCAACCATGTCCGATATGCATTCAATGCAAGATGAGTCAGACATCTTTCAAGTCTCAAAAACCCTACCAGTCCACCATTCCTGGCCAGCTAATCCACTCCAATGTTGGATTGTTTGACGTGCCTTCTAGAGAAGGATATTGCTATTTTGTCAAGTTCATCAACAACTTCTACAGATACGTTGTTGTTTTCCCTATGAAATCCAAAATTTATGTTTTCAGCTGTTTCAAACTATTTCTTACTACCTTTGAAGTGAATTCAAATAATCAAATCAAAAATTTGAGGTCATACAATGGCTGCAAAAAATCTCAACAAATTTTCAAACCTACCTATGGGATTCTTGAATCCTCCAAGAGTTAGGACCTCCTCACTCTCCTCAGATGAACGCTTTGGCAGAGAGGGCTTATTGGACTATTGGAAACATTTTCAATATTTCTGGGACAATGTGCTACAAAATTCAGTTTCCACTTACAATGTATTCACCTGTCACACTCATGCGGGATTTTTGCCTCCTCTTTCTCTTCTATCCTTATCTTTGCCTCCTCTTTCATCTATTAACCCCTTTGGCTGACTGACCTGGTGCAAGGTACCCAGAGCAAATTTCTGTAAACTTGATGTAAAAGCTTGGGCCTCCATTCTTTTGTCAATGCTCCCTAACGGGGGGGATTTCAGGGTGTGGGATCTTCAACGGAAGGTGATGGTCAAATTCAGAGACTTCCTCTTTATTGACTCAACCTTTCCTTACTCTTCTAAATCTGCGGCTCCACCAGAAACTCCTCTCAGCGTCAAACTACCTTTTCCAGTCCCAACCATCACCACTTCTCCGCCTTCTCAACCCTCCGCTTCTCTTCCAGTCTCAGATAATCAACCACCCAACAACAATCTTCCGCTCAAGATCCCTCTAGGCCCCGGGATTAACCGCCACCTTTCCACCTTGATAAATGCGCCTTCAAATTGCTACCAATCATCCTCCAAGAATACTGAAACTTTGGACTTGTGAGCTGAACAGTTGTCTCCTTGCCCAACTTCCCCAATTCAATTGCCTGCCGCTTTGCCTGATTAAGTATCTTGGATTTTAATGCCTCCTCTTCATTCACCAGCTGTCTCTCCACGTCCTGCTTTCTCCCCGCCTCAACCTCCTTGGAATTTGACTCAAAGCTGGATAGTTCTGGACCAATATGGTCAGTGGTCCCGTTCAACCCAAATGCCAGGCAATGCAGACACTCCCAAAACCTGGAAACAGCTTATACATTCTCCAGATAAACATTGCTGGTTGAAGGCCGCCAAAGATTAATTTTCTTTGCCATTGGGCATGCAGACCTGGACCCTAGTACCTTGACCAAAAAAACAGAAAATTGTGAAGTCAAATTGGGTTTTTAAGGTGAAGAAACACCTCAACCACACCCTTCAGAAACTGAAGGCAAGGCTAGTGGAAATGGGCTTTAGGCAAATGCATGGCATTGACTATCAAGAGTTATTTTCTCCAACCCTCTGTCTCAAAACACTTTGTCTTATCATCAGTCTCCTTGACTCCAACAACTGGAAGGGCCATCAAGTAAATTTTAAAACTGCTTTTCTTAATGGTAAGTGTGAGTGTAGTTTTTCAAGAGTCAAAAATTTCTCTTTATTCCAATTCACCAACAACTCTTGTAATAGTATAGTCTTTGATTGTTGGAATTGAGATGGGACACAAAAAATATTTGACTATAAGTTTGGATGAGAATGAAGGCGTGCACCGTGAAAGGGACATGAACAGGGTAGAGTCATATAAATTAAATAAACATTGAATCATCACCTTGGTTGGGAACACTTGACGTGGACTTGGCAGGTTGATTGTAGGAGGAGGTGATGTACAATGTTCCTCCTCTGTGATGTTGAAGTGGGGCCAAGTTCTAAGTTGCAAGTGGTGTTGTGTTTCAGGTGGGAGATTTGATGGTGACTGATAGAACAGACTGAGAAGAGGATGGAAGGTGTAAGACTCCAAATGGTGCTAGGCCGTGGCAGTTCTGTGGAGGGGAGAGGTGCTGTTTTGGCTGCCCTCCTGAGTGTTACAAAAATATTTAAATATAACCAAGATCAAAGTCCCGAAGCGGGTGAATGGGGGTCCAAAGAGTAAAGTATAAAGATGATAGTAGTTGGTAGCTGGGAAACAACACTATCTGAGGCAAGATGATGCCGGGGAAAACTTGAATAGAAGAAGTAAAGGATTGTTCAGAGTTCAACAAGACAAGGCAGTTGTAAGTAACAACGCCCACAAGCTAATGGCTCTGGTTGTCAGCAGAAGCTTAGGAAAGATAAACTCAATCCCAAACAACCTCCAGGTTTTCAATGAACCTTCCAAACTCTCCGCAATCAAGCGCTTGAAGGGTACCAGATAAATTTGGGTGGCTGCAAAAGACAAAGCTCATTGTTTGATGAAGCTCTAGAAGCAAAAAAATAACTGATTCAAACAAGAATAGCCCAACACTTCTCAAGGGACTAAAGAGTAGCGTGGTGGAATTCAACTTCAAAAAAAATAAAGGGAGGTTTAACATTCCAGGTTATAAGCTTAATAAAACCTCTTCAGTCAAGCATGACTGGTTCCGGAAAGATAATCAAAGGATGATCAGGAACAGTATGGTCAGATAAAGGGATCAGGAGTGGTGTAACACACTCAAGAATTCAATCAGTCAAATTCTTCTTAAACCAGAAAGGCTATTGGTTGGTGATAAAGATCAAGGATCAGGATTTGAGTATGGAGGCTCAAAGATCAAGGGGTAATCATGGATATACCCAGAATTCAGTCTCAGATAAAGGGGAATTAGAGCCCACAGATGATTTACTTCAGGATCATAATAATGATAATTCTCCAGTAAGATACCATAGGATGCCCCCCCCATTCCAAAAGGCAGGGGAGAGCCCCTCCTTATATGGGCAGGAGTCCCTGTTAGACTATGTACAAGTGACCCTACAGATAGAGCGGGATTTTTTTTTTTTGACACAAGATTGTCATGAGAAAACAAATGAAAAAAAATGAAAAAAAACAAACACTCAGAAAAAAACCAAAGAGTTAAATCAAGACCCTGGCCCGTGCCAATGATGGGCATGGGCCAGAGAGTAGCTTGTGGGACGCCTGCGGGCATCCTGAACGGCCCGGGCAACTGTTGAGACTGCGGATGACCACCGGCAGGTGTCTGACGGGCCCTGGCAACAGAAGAGACCCGCAAGGGAAACAGAAAAGACGCGCGGGAGATCAGTGAGCTAGGAGGGGAGGAAGACGGGTCAGATGGGTCAATGGTAGAGGACGAGTTGTTGGTTGTTGGTCGTCATTGTGGGAGGGTGATATGGGAGGAGGTGCAGTGTTCTGGTGACTTCATCCGTCTTGGCTAGGACGGTATAATCACCCCCAGTGATTCAATCATTGTTCTCAAATTTGATTTTTTTTGGTGATGATAATAAGAACAAATACGTCACTGAGAGACAGATTAGAAGGATCAAACTTAAACCAAGGCCAATCTGAACTCCCAATTGTCTCAGTAACCCCCAAAAGAGAGGCACCAAAGACACCAGCTGCGCTGGTACCGGATGCAAACCAAGTGACACCAGGTTGAGTGGGATAACAAGTGGTGAGTTGTAAGAGGGTCATGGGGTGACAGTCTGAGTGGAGGAAGATTGGGCCGAGCGGGTCTTGGCCCGTGCGTTTGGCCAAAAGGAAGGGGTGAACAAAGAGAGAAGGAATCAAATGCAATGCCTAGGTGATGAGACCAAGAGAAGCCTGTCCTAGAGCACTGGGAAAGAGGAATTCTTGGCAGGATGAGGAAATTGGAGGAGTGATACTGATACAAAAAAAAATTCTGTTTTTTTTGATGAATGACACCTAAATAAAAGAATTGTAAAACATTTTTTTGAACTTTCCGCATCTGGTCAAGGGTGTCCAGATTTGGTCACCACAATGGGAACAAAAAGATAGAAAGGTGGATGAGTTCAGAAGGAGGGAGAGAGGGTGAAGCAGGTGGGAGATATGGGAAGATGGGATGGTTCCTTAAATCAGGCACTGTGAACTTGTCCACTTGTTTACCTTAATGTAAGCGTTTGGAAAGGTCTGTGCTGAAGGGCTGCGGGAGCTGTGGGATCTCTAGCTAACAATAAGCTCAATCACAAAGTATGCATGGAGCAAAAACCTGGTTTCAAAGATCATCTTTATCCCAACTGGGTGTGCAAACTTGATAGACCCATCTATGGCCTCAAGAAGTCAAATTTCCAGTGGAATGCAAAAATTCACAAAGCAATCTTAAAGGCTGGACTTTTGAACTCAAAATTCAAACTGAAATTATAATTTGAAATTCATCAAGGAAAACTCATTGGTGCCATCACCTCTCACGTCAATGACCTTGCCATCATTGGTGAGCCCTTGTTTTTGGATACAACTGTTGACTTTCTAGGTGCAGAGTTCCAAATTGGGGCTGATGAAGAGCTCCATCATTTTATTTGTCTGAAGATTGTGCGTGACACTACCAACAGCCATTTTTACTTGAACCAATCTCATTAAATTGACATCCTTCAAGAAAATTTGCTGGAAAAAAATCAAAAATCTGTTGCAACCCTGTCAGATTCTTACTTCAAGACTCTTTGCCGTTGGTGAAAAGACAAACCTTCTGCCTTGGGTCCCTAAAATCAACTCATAGGTTCTGTCCTCTGGGTATCCCAGTGAAATTGTCCCAAAATCTCCTTTGGGGTCCATTGGCTTTCACAACATCTTTGAGACCCTTTTGAGTCTCATTGGCAAGCATTGGTTCACACTCTCAATTATCTTGTAACCACAAAAAACTTGAAACTTCAGCTGGGAGGAAAAATCCAACTCTCCATTTATTTAGACTCTGAATGGGCCAAGGACAGAGACTAAAGGAATTCAAATTCTGGCTACGGCTATTTTCTTGGTGTAGGAGCTATCAGATGGAAATCTTGTAAGCAGGCCATGGTCTCCCTTTCTATTACAGAAGAAGAATACAAAGCTCTGTCAGGTTCCTGAAAGGAGGTCATATGACTCAAAAAAATCCTAGCTGAAATTCATCTTTGACCAGACTCCTCCATTCCCATCCATGTTGAAAACAAGGGAGCTGAGGATCTGGAAAATAGCCCAAACACCACACCAAGACCAAACACATCCACGCGCAATAAAATTTAATCAGTGAAAATTTGGGGGACAAGTCAGTGGACCTTGTAAATGTCTCCAAAAAAGAAATGCTTGCAGACATACTCACCAAGCCACTGATAAGGCTCATCCTGGAAAAACATTTACTGATTTTGGGGTGTTTCTTTAATCATTTTTTTCTTTTCTCTTTATTTTATTCTGCTTTATCCCCCTTTCATCTCTCTTTCATTCTTTTCTAGTCATTTTTTTTCAGTTCAGGTGTGCAGCAAGGGGGAGGGGGTGTTGGGATCCAGAGCTGTCACCCTTTTCTCTTGTGTGTACTTTCCACCTTTAACGTCCATGTCACATTCAAGTGAATATACCTGGGGCGGTCTTAGGTGTGTGTAAGGGCTCTTTTCCTCATCCTTCCACACTGCACCCTGTGCCTTCCCAGGTATTTCCCTTCTCCTTTCTTTCCTTTCTTTGTTGTTTATTCTTCCTTTCTGTTTCTCTCTCTGAGTGTTTTTTTTTCTGTCTCATTCATCACTGATTTAATAAATAATCCTTCCACACTCCACCCCGTTCTTTCCCAGATTTTTTTGACCTCATAATTAAACTCTTTTTTCCACATCTGGGGGTCTGGCCCGTGTGGAAAGAAATTGTGTCCTATACTAAATGTCTTCAAAAATTCTGGCCTGGTACCAGATACTTATGTAGTCCCTTGAGTTACAATACCCAATTTCCAATAAATATCATGCTAAACTTTCCTCCACATCCTATGGAATCTTCCTTTGACTAACAATCAATGAAATTATCATAATAACAAAACACAGCATCCCCAATTAGCTCTGCACTGAGCTATTCTTTTGCTTTGAAGATGGGTGCCTTAGAAAGAGTTTATTCCACTAATGGCCAGGCATAACAGCACACTGGCCTAGACAGGAAGAGAAACACTCACTCTGAGCACTTTATCACGAAAATCCTGCAATAATAGGAAGGGTTTCAGAGCAGATTGTGTCAATTGCCTGACTATAATTCAAGGGTTGATTGGTTTCAAGAAATAAATAATAATACTACAGACTTGGTCATAAATCAATTGCTTAGATTCTTCATAAGCACCTGACTTACAATAAAAATATGTCTGATTTATAATAATAATTCCTGGTAAACTGATGATGGAATAATGGATCCAAAGAGGTCTGTACAAATACCTTTTTGGAGTGATTTTGAGCTTCTCAGGGCGCGTAGAGAGGGTTATGCTCATGGGCCAAGGATGGCAAGCCATTCAGAGCACGATTAGCACATCCACTTGGTTCCTCTAATCAGCTGACCTTAGATCTGCTGGATTTCTGTACTATTTTAGCCACAGGATCTGTTAATCTATTATGGTGCACATTTGATCATTCTGCACTCATACTTCATTTGTACTATTAGTATTGCTTTGAAGTGAACAGATGTAAATTTTTAATGATTTTCCATCCTCTGCTGATAACGTAGATAATTTTATATAATTTTCATAAACACTCCTTGTAGTGTTTCATGGTCTTCAAAGATCAGAGTCAATGACCTACGCGGTAATCCTTTATCTTTAATTTATTATTAAAAAATGTTCTAAACTTAATTTTTATAAATTTTAATTAAGTTTTTATCTTTTTAGATTATTAATAATGCATATGTCAACTTGTTGCATATGCCAGGCAACCCTAATTAGGTTTTAGCTCTTTTGAGCGGTACCTGGTTGTCAGATTAGTCACGACGGATCCAGACGCGGGGATCAGTCATTTCAGATGCGCGCGGGGTAGGTTCCGCTGCGTGCGTGGCAGAATTAGCTGCGCGCAAGTCTCTAGTACGCGGGAAACTGCTACTATGAGTACGTAGGGGTATGTAATGATGCAGGGCTACCCGCAGGAATTGTGACATAACACATTTCTGCATGTAACTCCTAAAATATACACAACAACTCAATTCTGAGTGAATTTTAGGTGTAAACCCTATATTTGACAATACGTGTGATATGTTAAAATGGCAAAAAGGTGCCATACTGGTGTTGTAATTTTTAGTACTTTTCTTTTTAATTATTTTAAAAATGTAAGGACATGGATTTCAAGGGTGGGGTCAGTGAGTGACCCTACATAATTTTGGGTGAGGAATCCTTTTCTTTAATAGTATTTATGGATTTCTCACTCCTTCTTTTGTTAATTGAGATATTCTTATTTTTCATAGTTTTGTGTTGCTATGACATTTTGCACTGTACATAGTAGCTGACACAAGGGAACAAGATTGTATGAGATATTTTGCAAAACATACAGAGAGGTGTGAAGAAAAGCGTTTTCCAGAAAATGAGGGCTGAAACAAGAGATTCTGAAATCTCATTGGAATTAGCCAAGCAAGGGATTAACAAAAAGTGTGTGCCGTCTTTTAAAAAACTGTGTCCTTGGATCTGGATCCTTCCATTGTTAAGAAGATTCAAAACCCCTCCCCTGAAGAGTTTGAACAGGCCAAAAAGAAGATCAAACAGTTCCATTTCTTCAGATCTGCAAACATATATTTTCACAATCAATCTAATTGTGAGGCTATTTTTTCAATAATTTAATTTTTTTCCCTTTGAATAAACTCTTTGAGAAAGAGAAGAAAGACATCAACTAATTCAAAATTTTTGTTCAAAAATTCAAAAAACTTTTAACAGTTTTGGTCCCTCAAGATATTGGGGTAGGAAAATTTTGGCTAGTGGATGGCAATAATTGATTAACACTTCTGAAATATTTGGGAAATATTTGAAGAAAGCTGGTGTCAAATACTCCCCTCAATATTTTTATTTTTTGAACCTTTGGTACAACAAGGTCCCTCAAATCTTAGGCTCAATTTTTCAAAAATGAGGCAGACTTGCATTTTACTCCTGTTGAGATCCAACTCCGCCCAAGCTCCCCACTGGGGTGAGGATGCTCCTACTGAAGCATACTCCAAATCTAAACAAGCTCCAAACCAATTTTTTCCCATCATCTTTGTTTTTTTTAATCTTCTTTTCTTTCCTGTCTTCTTCCTTATTCTCTTTTCTTCTTTCTGATTCTATTCTTGTATTCTCTCTCTTTTCTTTTTGCTTCATCTATGTCTCTAAAAATAATCTTTTGTGCCTTTGACTACGCCAACTCCCTCAACTGTGTCAAAGCTCATCTTTTGATTCTAACTCATCTCTTGATTCTTGCCCAGTAGGACAACTAGCCATTCATCATCTCTTTGCCTAGAATAACCTGACACTTGATCACTTCTTCTACAAGCTCACAATCCTGAAACTCCTCACTTTCCTCTGCTTGTCTAACCTTACTTGTTCCTTCCATCTCCACTAGCTTTTGGTATTCCCTCTTTTTCTCTTCCTCTTCATTTTCCTCAAGTCTCAACATTGCCCGTAACTCTTATCTTCAGTCTGTTGGTTTTAGTCATATTCTCTAAAATTGAAATCTTATCACGGTTAAAAGCTGAATCCTCATCAAAAACCCCAAAATTTCAAGATGAAAAAAACAACAGGAGCAATGTACTTTCTTCACCAAGTTTCCTTGAAGGCCGCTGTCAATGCCATTCCCCTACTCAACAACAAAAACTACTCCATATGGCGAGACAAGATGCTGATTCTCTTTGACCTAAAAGATATCAAGGATGCCATTAAAAGCAAGCAGAAAAATTATCTTTCAAACAGGACCAAGAAATTAGAGAAGTTTTACTCTCAAAGTTGGACAGCACAACACATTCCAATGTGGTCAGTTAAACAAAATTTAATTCATCAAAGCTACTCTGGGCCAAGATAAACCGTTTTTTTGCTTTGTTGGAGACCTCCAACCACGCCAGAATCTTCAACCACTTGCTTTATATCACCTTCAACAAACACGCCATAGAGACTTTTGTAACAGAAAACAAGAAAGCCGTCACTAGAATGAACAATGTGGGTATAGAACTGCCCAATGAAATTGTTGCCTATCTAGTTCTCTTCAAATTGCCGCCTTTCCTTGAGATCCTCAAGCAACAAATCATGCATGTAGAGAAGCTCATAAAAATAGATATTGTCTTCAGTCATCTAATCCAATATAATAAAAAATTTAAATCCCAACAGAGGGTGTCCAAAGCCACTTCCAAAGTCTCTCTAGTAACAACAAGGACAATGACAAAAAAAGACAATAGGAAGGTGAAGATGTGATGTTGGGAAGGTTATCAAGACCCCAATTCTCCACACCCAGAATCCTTTTTCTTTCATTTAAATGCTCAAAAAGCCCCCAGTTGGTGGATAAAACAACAAAATGAATGTAAAAACAGGAATAAAAAACAACAACCAACTATCAAATATCATGCTCTCATGACCCTCTGGATCAATGTGGACAAAAATTCTAATCTCATCCTAGATTCTTGTGCAAAAGTACGCGTTTTCAATGATCGCAAATACTTCTCAGACATAAGAATTCAAGGGGAATATGAATTAATCAAAACAGGAAAGCTCAAAGCTAATCTCAAAATCCACAGAATGGGCATGGTATAACTCAAATCAAAAGATTTGTTCATAAAACTTGAAGACTGCTTTTTTATACCCAATATTTTAGTAAAACTCATCAGTTATGGTCTCTTAGCCAAGTAAAAATTAGGCAATAACCTATTTGTAATTGAGAAGCCTTGGAGAATAGGTTTAAACAATGTGGTCAATCATATCAATCAGCCTCCCCCTGATCCTTCTGGTACAACACAATCTCTGTTATAAATCCACAAAATGTACAGCCATGCCTTGATCTCCACACTCTGACCCATCCTAAAGGACCTTTCTCCAAGAGATGAGCTAACCTGCTTTGAATGTGATGCATTTGCTTGAAGTAAAGTCACCCGCTCTTCATTCCCAGCTGTTTGTACTCCCTCCAGTCAGCCTCTCAAACAAATCCACCTGTATTTAGTTGGACGCATTAACTCTCAATCAAAGGCTGGCCACCGCTATATGTTGACCCTGGTTGAAAAATACTCTTGCTATCTTGCAGTCTTCCTCTAAATTCCAAGGATTTAAACCCAGAGATGGTCATCAACATACTTAAAGTAAAATTCAAGAGGCTCAAGTACTATCCCTTGGAGATTTACTAGGACAGAGGCACGGAGTTCACCAATGTCACGCTCAAAGAATTTGCCAAGGCAAAACACATCAAACTCCGCACCTCTGAACATTATCACTCTCAGAATAATGGCCACTCAAAAAGAGCAATTCAAACTATTGTGGGCTTGGCCCAAGACACCTTTTCTTCCTCACAATTACCAAGGAATTATTGGAATGTTCTAACAAGAAGCTGTTTCTTCATGCTCAATCAAATACCTAGAGAATGTAATCACCTTTGTCATTGGGAGCTCATGTTTGGTGAGAAACACATCTGAGAACTGTAGGGAGTCCTCTGGTCTACCTGGAAAACCACCTTCAAAAAGGATGCAAGTTTGACAAGAAAGGATATGAGGGAATATTAGTTGGGTTCAATCCCACTTTTCATTCTTACTTGGTTCTTAACTCACAAGGCTCTATCCTTAAAACAAATCATGTCACCTTCCTCAAGACTTACACAACCAATTTCCCCCTTCTCAAATCCTCTAGAATGGACATTTTCTCAAAAACTCATCAACACCCCAATGAATCTGACTTCTCCTCAACCAAAAAACAATTTGTGGCCTGGGAGCATGATAGAAACTCACCAGAATCCAACTCTAATCTCAATGAATCTGCCTCTCTTAGTTCAGAATATTCAGACTCTCCCCAACCAGAACCTCCATGGATCCCCTCTCCAGTATCAACCAAGGGACCTACCAACAACCAAAGCAAGAAACTAGAAAACCACAATGCTAAGGTTTCCATCACTATTACAAATCTCCTTCCTATAAGGCCATGCAAAATTACCCAGAATGGCCCAAATGGAAGAAGGCTTTAGAAGAAGAAATAAAATACATCAAATCAAAAGAAGTATGAAAGGAGTATTAAGGAACACCCAAACATATTTTAAACACAACATGGGTATTCAAAGTGAATGAAAATTTCCATGGAGAACCCATGACATACAAAGCTATGCTATGCGTACAAGGGTTAAATCAAGTTCTTGGGGATGACTACAACAAAACCTGGGAACCCACTGGAAAACTTGGCTCCCTACGTATTGCCCTCCTATACAGTCTAAAAGAAAATATGACTTTCACACAGTTTGATGTCAAGGGTGCATTCCTCCATGCCCCCTAAATGAAACCATTATTATCTAGACTCCTGAAGGCTCACACAGAACATCCCCATACATCAAATTGAAGAAATCTTTATGCCGTCTCAAACAGTCATCCAAAAACTGGTATGCAACACTAACTCTCCGGATCAAATCTCAAGGATTTCAAGAATCCGTCAGAAACCCCTGTCTATACATCAACCCCAACTTGAAGGAAGTCCTCTATTTCCATGTAGAATTATTGAATATTTTTACAGAGGGGCCACAATTATATTGGGGATCTTTAACACCTCTCTTCAGGGATTTCAGTATGAAAACACATAGTCCTGGTTACTTTGGGATCTTTAGTTTAATGGATATTTTACCCAAAGATAATATGTATATAAAATACACAGTGGAGTGGCAGGGCCTTGTAACCAGGCTGCAACAACAGATAAAGGATAATAAAACTCACTATTATAATATTAAATCCTTAGGGTATCTGTTTGGGACGTGCACTGATGGTTTAAACCTGTATACTGGGGTTATAAGGTTGTACACAAGTTTTAATTTATAAAAAGAGGTTGAAAACGGATATTATTGATCAGACTAAGCCATCAATCACTTACTTATCTCTTATAAGTACTTGATTACCTTGGCACGGTGTCTGGATATAAATATAACTGGGTCTCTGCCCCTTGATATCCTCAAAAGAGCTCTTTATTTATAGCTTTTGGAGTCCAAATATTATCCTTCTGAGGGGTAGAGGGGCTCAAAGGGACAGACCCTAAGGCTAGCATGGTAACCAGTGGTAGCCTGCCACGTTTTCTTGGTGCTGTAGCACGGGTAGAATCTAATTCCTCAGGTTGTGGGAGTTATTCTACTTTATAATTGATATTAGCATGTGTGAATATCACTCATTTGTCCTATTTATGAATTATTTAATTACTTATCCTTAGTAAATGTTCCCAGTAAGTTAATAGTTATTTTAATAGAAATTCCTACAGACATTCTGATTTCAGGTGAGTTCTCATTATGTATTAAATAATTCAAGTAAAGTCATGATATTGATTTTACTCCTTATTATTGAGTTGCCATTGAATCACTAAAATAATTACTTAAAAATATAAGTCATGGGAATTGATCTGATACTTTTACATAATTAATTTTCTTAGTATTTCACAACAATATTGATGTCTAGAAATTTTCATAAAAGTATATTAAAGTATTTTAATATATTTTTAGAAGTTTTCATTGTCTTATTTTCGACATTCTTGGTAATTTGAATTATATTTAATAGAAAATATGTATAAGGGTTATTTAAGTATTTTTATATAATATTATGTACTTTTAGACTATCTAATATCCACAGGAACATTTATTAAATATGAAAAATTTTCCCATGTTGGTTTTAGCATGTTTGCGCGGTACCTAAGTTTCTCAGGCTGCCTGTCACTTTTTCAACCCGTAGTCCTGGGGCCACATACTTTTCAGAGGGCCAGGGCTGCGTACACAACCTTGACGGAGTGAAAGGGCTGTATCTCAGCCACGCGCGGGTGCATTGGCTGCCCCGGACTGAATTTTAGGTGTGAAACCTTCACGTGACAATAAAATTGAAATATTTCATTGGCCAAAAAGCTCAATGGTGGTGCCGTGGTATTTTGTTTTTTCTTTCCTTAATTATTTAAAAATATAAGGAGTTGGATTTCAAGGGTGGGGTCATTGAGTTACCCTACCAAATTTTGGTTGGAAAATCTATTTCTGTAATAATATTTATGGTTTTCCCACTCCTTCTTAGTTTAATTGTATTATTATTATTTGTATGTTATTTTCGTTACTTTTGCTGCTTGCTCTGCAATAGTAGCAAGCTGACAGCACGGAAACTGTGCATTGAAGCTTGGATAAATATTGTGCACAGTCACTGTGCATTGTGCATTGGAGCTTGAATAAATATTGTGCAATGGTTCTGTGCATTGTGCAGAGTTATTGTGCCTTGTTCACAGTTGCTGTGCATTTTGCAATGTTGCTTTGAATTGTGCACAACAACTGTGCATTGAAGCTTGGATAAATATTGTGTACAGTCACTGTGCATTTTGCATTGGAGCTTGGATAAATATTGTGCACCGTTTCTGTGCATTGTACAGAGAAACTGTGCATTGTGCACAGTTCCTGTGCATTTTGCAAAGTTGCTGTGAATTGTGCACAGTTGCTGTGCATTCTCCACAGTTGTTGTGAATTGTGCAAAGTTGCTATGCAATGTGAACAGTTTCTATGCATTTTGCACAGTTGCTATGCATTGTGAACAGTTGCTGTGCATTTTGCACGGTTTCTGTGCATTTTGCACAGTTTCTGTGCATTTTGCACAGTCACTATGTATTGTGCACAGTTGCTGTGCATTGTGCACAGCTTCTGTGCATTGTGCACAGTTTCTGTGCATTGTGCACAGTTGCTGTGCATTTTGCACAGTCACTATGCATTGCCCACAGGTTCTGTGCATTTTTCACAGCAACTTTGAATTGTGCGCAGTCACCATGCATTGTTAAGACTCACTGTGTATTTTTCACAGTCACTATGCATTGTACACAGCCAGTGACTGTGCATTGCAGCATTCATAAATTTTGACGTGAGCTTGGTAGGATCTTGACCTGAGCTTTGCAAAACATTGGGAAAGAGCTCTTTGATGGCATTTGCTAGCAAGTGAAAAACAGATTTCCCTGGTGTGTCTGGTGGTATTCAAGCCCAAAACCTCAGAGAGACTGAGACACATACTAGAGTTCTGCCTTTACCAACTAGGCAAAGGGCAAGATAGTCAATCCCTATGTGATCCCAATGGTTTGAAACAAGTCCTGGAAGATTTGGCAAACCCCAATACTGAGGATGGTCCAGGAACCCTTTCTGAAGTTATTTTGCAATTATGTAAGGATGCGGCTGTACAAGCAGTCGTAAAATTAAAAAGAGCTAGGGCTCTGGTTAAATTAAATGTAAAGAGAAATGAATGAAAGAAGCTTTTAATGTCAAGCGTAATGGATCTCAGGACAGGAGGAAATGGGCACTCCGGTTGGTTTGGTGAATGAAAAGATGATTAATTCCACTTGAGAGCACCATTGTTTATATAGACTAAATACATGATTGGCCAACAAGTGGTTGAGTACAAAATGAATAAGGCAAAATTAACATAAGCAGTTTAAGTGACATGGCAAGTGAAATTTTATGCTTGGACAGTCTGGAAATCACTACTAAGAACACAGCCTAGTTATATTTTAACCATTATTTTAATACTTGAATAAAAACAATAATATAAATCAAATCAATCCAATCAATGATACTTCAAACTCCAGTGAAAGTCACATATATATAAACTCAAATTCTTACACACCCCCTTGACTTGCACTGGAGGAAGTTGATGCCTGAAATGAATCCAACTCTTTTTCTTCAATTGAACTTGTGTTCTACCAAATTTTGGAATTATTCTACTTACAGGTTAGTGACTGATAAAAAGATGAGCTTATTGACTAGTAAACTTTCTGGGGCATATTTGAATTTAACTGCTATCTTTTAGTATGATATCTACTATTTGCTGGAAAATTCTTCAGTTCAAATGTGATTGACTTGTACAATGCGTTGAATTTGTTCAAGTTTGGATTTTATTGTTTAGAATTGATAAAATTGAGTTGGTTGATTTTTGGAGTTGAGTACTGGAATGATTGTGAAAATTGATGGAGGGTTCATGAAGAAAAAAAAGTGTAGGTAAAGTTTGAACGCAGCAGGCAAACTAAAGACCAACTTTGTGAATTCTACCCCCAGTCACGCTCAATGGACCAGTAAGGTCTCTATTGTATTGCAAGGGGCAGGATAAGAAGTCTTGGAATATATTACGCAACGGATTGCTTTTTCAGTATTGGCTTGAATTTTGATGTATATATGGCAAAGGCCATTGGCATGGCCTAAGACAGGAATCTTGGTATGATCTTTGATAAAATGAAACAAATCTTTACTACCACAAGGGATGACCATGCAAGATTCAAATGGTCACATTGAACAATCCCAACTTCCGCTAAAGATAGTCGGTTGATTTTTGGGACCACTATTGCAAAAGTGTAAGCAGAAGAAATTTGAAATGTGTGCCGCAAGTACAAACTGGGGCTTGTGAGACCAATTGGGTTCAGGATGAAGTGGCCAAAGTTGAATCAAAGAATCTTTCCCGGAACTGACAAGATATTCTTTCCCAAGGAATTCAATTGTTTCAATTGCGTTTTACAAAACCCGGATTTGAGTTTTGAAAAACCAATTCTTTGGCCCATCTCTCACAGTCAGCCTCATTTTTTTCTCTTATCCTCCTCCAAACGCTGGCGTTTGTATCCCTGGAACAAGAAAAGACTAGATCTGGTCAAAAAAATTTAACTGCTTTGATGTCTTGGGAGTGTCCTACTAAGGTGGCTGAAAGCTTGAAAGGCACGTTTGAAATTGTCTGCAGGCTGTTGATGAAAACCTCAAGCAATTAGATTGATCAATCACCACAGGTAGTTGCTCTTGATCAATCACGATCTTGAGCCTTGAATCAATTGATTGAAACTCATTGAATGCTTCCTTAGCCGCTCGTGCTAGACTTCTAGCGTCCAAACAAGTCCCTTGAAAGGCACGTTTGACATTGTCTGCAGGCTTTTGATGAAAACCTCAAGCAATTAGCTTGATCAATCACCACAGGTAGTTGCTCTTGATCAATCACGATCTTGAGCCTTGAATCAATTGATTGAAACTCATTGAATGCTTCCTTAGCCGCTCGTGCTAGACTTCTAGAGTCCAAACAAGTCCTCAACTGGCTTGTTGTCATTCTTCTGACCGGTTTGAATCCCCATCTTGGTCCTCTCATTTACTACGGCGTCTAGTTGATGATCTGATTCAATTAGAACATCACTGTTTGGTGGATGTGGCGGTAAGGATGAAATCTGTTTGGGTTCCAACCTTGAGTCTAACTTTGAGCTCAATCAAACATACCTCATGGGATCTTGAGAGGTGATGGCAAGGTGACGGAGGGATTGAAGATGGTTGATGATTGATTGAAATTTGTGGAACCAGGATCAAAAGCAATGATGATGGATGAGTTTTTGTTGTTGGTTGATTGTCCTTTGGTTGAATTGATGGATCATCTCCTTTTGATCTGAAGCAATACACTCTGTCTCTACTTCAAAGTCCCCCTTGTTGAGTCTTGGGTTTTTTTTTTTTGTTGGATGGGTATGCCTTGACTAGTTCCAATCTCTTGATGATCACGTCAAAGTGAATGGATGGGAGGAGCTTGATAGTCAATGAAAAGGCTCATCCTAATCTCCCCCCCTCGCCAAAAGATTTGAAGATTGGCTTTCAGGATGAGACTGTTGAAGGTGGAAGGTTTGAATGAAGTATAGTTGGCTCAGGTTGAGCAAAGGCTTTTAACCGTCTAAAAATAAAAAGAGATAGGGCTCTGGTTAGATTAAAGGTAAAGAGAAATGAATGAAAGGAGCTTTTAAGCTCAAGCGTAACCAATCTCAGGACAGGAGGAAATGGGCACTCTGGTTGGTTTGGTGAATGAACAGATGATGAATTCCACTTGAGAGCACCATGGTTTATAAAGACTAAATACATGATTGGCCAACAAGTGGTTGAGTAAAAAATGAATAAGGTAAAATTAACATAAGCAGTTTAAGTGACATGGTAAGTGAAATGTTATGCTTTGTCAGCCTCCTGGATGCCAAGACCCTTGCTATCCTTTAGCTACCAGAGGTGATATTGTCAATAATAAATATATTATTTGATAATTGCAGCAAAAATCCGTAGAATACTTGGATTAAGCTTATTGCAAGGTTAAATGGTTTTTTTATTGTTTATTGTTTCTAATCAAAATTGATTATTAATTATTTATAGAGGGGCCACAATTATATTGGGGATCTTTAACATCTCTCTCCAGGGATTTCAGTATGAAAACACGTAGTCCTGGTTAATTTGGGTTCTTTAGTTTAAAGATTATTATACCCAAAGATAATATGTATATAAAACCCACAATGGAGTGGTAGGGCCTTGTAGCCAAGCTACCACGACAGAGAAAGGATAATAAGACTCACTGTTATATTATCAAATCCTTTGGGTATCTGTTTGGGACGTGTACTTATGGGTTAAACCCGTATACTGGGGTTATAAGGTTGTTCAGCAGTTTAAATTGATAAAAAGAGGTTTGAGGACGGATATTACTGATCAGACATTGCCATAAATCACTTACTTATCTCTTATAAGTATTTTATTACCTTGGCACGGCGTCTGGATATGAATATTACTGGGTGTCTGCCCAACAACATCCTCAAAAGAGCTCTGTATTTATAGTTTTTGGGGTCCCAATATGGTCCTTCTGAGGGTTGTAGGTGCTCAAAGGGACGGACACTAAGGCTAGCAGGGTAACCAGGGGTAGCCTTTCATGTGCCCTTGGTGCTATAGCCCGGGTAGCATCTAATTCCTTTGGGTATAGGAATTATTCTACCTTATAATGGACATTAGGACGTGTGAATAACACTAATTTGTCCTATTTATGTATTATTTAATTGATTATCCTTAGTATATGTTCCCTTTAATATGATAATTATATTATTAGACATCTCTACTTACATTTTGATGTCAGGAAGTTCTCATTATGTATCATATAACTGGAGCAAAAGGTCATAATATTGTTTTTACTCTTTATCTACAAGTTGCAGTTGATTTGCTAAGATAATTACTTAAAAATACAAGTCATGAGAATTCATGTAATTTATTACATCATTATCTTTCTTATTATGTCACAAAGATTTTGATGTATAGTAATTCTCATAAAAGTGTATTAAAGTATTTTTTTTTTTTGAAGCTCTCATTGTCTTATTTTCGACATTCTTGATTCTTTGCATTATATTAAATAAAAAATAAGTGTAAAGATTATTTAGGTATTTTTATATAATATTATGTATATTTAGAAAGTCTACTATCCACGGGAGCCTTTATTAAATATTTAACAAGTTCCCGTGTATGTTGTAGCCTGTTTACGCGGTACCCAGGCCGCCTGTCACTATGTCAGCCCGTAGTCCCGCGGCTGCATACTTGTCAGAGGCCCGGGGCTGCGTACACGAACTTGACAGGTTGACACGGCTGTATCTCAGCTGCGCGCGGGTGCTGTGGCTGCCGCGGCTGCATGCGGGAATTGTGACAAAACACATTTCCGCCCGTAACTCCTAAAATATACACAACACCTCAATTCTGACTGAATTTTAGGTGTGAAACCCATACGTGACAATGTGTGTGAAATATTTAATTGGCCAAAAAGCTCAATACTGGAGCCGTAGTATTTTGGTTCTTTTTTTCTTAATTATTTAAAAATATAAGGAGTTGGATTTCAAGGGTGGGGTCAGTGAGTGACCCTACCTAATTTTGGATGGAGAATACATTTCTGTAATAATATTTATGGTTTTCCTACTCCTTCCTTGGTTATTTGTATTATTATTTTTTTATGTTATTTTAGTTACTTTTGCAGCTTGCTCTGCAATAGTAGCAAGCTGACATGCTTGGAAAGTCCAACAATCACTACTAAGAACACAGCCTAGTTATATTTTAACAATTATTTTAATAATTCAATAAAAACAAGAATATCAATCAAATCAATCCAATCAATGATACTTCAAACTCCAGTGAAATTCACATATATATAAACTCAAATTCTAACAGCAGACAATGTTGAGCTAATGTATTCCAATCTTTGACATGGTCAAACAGGATGGTAAGTTGTTGAGAACTGTCCATCATCTACAGTGGCTCAACTTTTTTACAATGAAGGAAGGGGGGTTGCCTCCGTGCATTGACAAGTTTTTTTATTCAATGGCAGGTTGCCTATATTATGGGTTGGTGGACATGATGGGCTTGTAAATCAAGAAGGAATTTCACTGCAATTCACATTGGCTAAACGCATGGGAGACCAGGCTTGGGAGGATGCATCTGATTTGGCTCCCCCACGTCCCAACCAACTTTGTGGCAGGTTATCAGGCTCAGATGACTATAAGGATGTTAATAGAAATTCTTCCAGAAGGGGTCCAGATTTTCATTTAAAACATGGGAATCCAAGGTCCAAAGACAGATTAAAAGTGAGTGGCTCTGGATAAAGCTCCCGCTATCTGTTGGTTTGTCTGGGATTAG
Source organism: Puccinia polysora (assembly GCA_025617555.3). NCBI lineage: Eukaryota > Fungi > Basidiomycota > Pucciniomycetes > Pucciniales > Pucciniaceae > Puccinia > Puccinia polysora. The sequence goes on from CM062635.1 coordinate 6,510,024, forward strand.
GTTAAAACTCTGGAACATATCTTGTTCCAGATCAAGGAAGCAGGGCTTCCAGTGTTGGGGAAAAATTTGGCAGTTTGTGTTCCAGTGCTGGGGGTCCTGGGGAATATGGTGGCCTTAAAGTTTAGGCCCATTTCTAAGAAGAAGCATACCAAGGTTCTCAAATGGCCAACCCTTGAAATGGTGTTGCAAATCCTCCAGTTCTTTGATTTCTGTAGCTATGTCAAGATGTTCATGAAAAAAATTTCAGAGTTGGAAAGTCCACTCCAGATGCTAACGCAGAAGGGGTAACAATGGTACTGGACTCCAGGTTGCAAATTTTTGTAACAGAAGGTCAAAAAAATTTTGGGGCACAACATTGTGCTCTGGGAAATTCTTACAATTCCCGGGGGGTATATTTGTTCTTTGAATTGAGGAAGTTTGGTGCAGGAGAGGGCAGGAAGGATTGCCTGTTTCTCTAAAAGTCTTTTACTTTCACCTCAACAGAGAGCCATTATTTTCAGCCAAAGTAAGAACTGTGGGGGTTTAACAATATGATGCAGAGACTCCAACAACTCCTATGGGGAGGGTTACTTTGAGCTGCTGGTAGATGCAGATGATCTCTTCACAGCTTCCAAACTCTCCCATGACCAGGTGGGTGGCTTTCCTTCAGCTCTTCTCTTTTTTTGTTGTGCGTTTTCTGGTAAAGGCATTCAAAATTACCAAGTTGCTGTTGTGGTATCCCAGGGAGGACCAATTTGAGGTCACCAAGACTCTTGATTTGGAAGCCCAAGTTATTTGCGTTGGGATTGTAGAGGCAGAGGTTCAGCTCCTGCTCTGTCAGTCCAGTCATTACATTGTCCAGTGCCCCTATCTGGATGATCCTTTTTTTCCAGATGGAACAACAAGATCCGTGATGCAATTGGCAATATGGAATATTTTTAACTGAAGGAGGGTCAGTTGTAGAGGCAGAGCACTCTGGTGCCTCTTGTGGCTGCTACATCAAGAGCCAATTGGGAAGTGATTTTGTGATATCTCCATCATGACCTTGGTGACTGCGGCAAAATTGAAACATAGAGGAGGGTGAAGGCAAGGTTCTGGTGGCCAGGGGTTGTGAGCAAGGTGTGGGAATGGGTAAATTTGTGTAAAGCCTGCCAAAGGCGGAGCTCAAGGTTTCTCAAGGAAGTTGATAAGCCTATAGGGGAGGACACGCTGTTTGGGTGTGTTCCTCTTGATTTGGTACACATCAACACGGTGAACTTTGCCTATATGGTTTTTGCATGGGGTGGGTTGAAGCGCAGGCTCTGGTAAAAAATTTCTGTGAAAATTTTTCTCAGTTCTTGGAGAAGGATTGTTTTGCACAGTCCGGGTAACTCTTCTTGGTCATGGTTGATGGAGGCCTGGAGTTCTGGGGTTGTCTGATGGCACTGGTTCAGAGTTCCAGTGAAAATTTCTGGCGTGTCAAATAGTACTATATGGAAGATGCTGGAATGATTGAGGGCGGACATCAACCAATCAAGGAATCCTTGGTTAAGATGGGGGGGGAGGAAAGCAAGTGGTGGCAAGAGACTCTTCCAGTGGTCATTTTTACGGGTTGGATCTTGGTGAAATGATTGAATTGCTAATTGCTATAAAAACTACTCTTTGGTCAAAATCCTGTGCTACTAGTGTATATTCAGCTGGAATTATTCTTTTGAGTGGATTTGTGGAAGGTCAAGACCTCCTTTGAGCTTTTCAAGGCAGGAAAAAAAAAGATCCTAACGTTGGATGGGATACTTCTCAAGGCTTTAGAGAGACTGAAGAAGACCAGCACACCATTAGTTGGAACCTGGGATAAACTCTGCTCTCACTGGCTCCAGGAGTGGCTGCAGAAAGTATACTTGGTCTTGTTGTACATTTGGATCCTGGAGTTTCTATGGGGAAGATTTTTGCCAACCAATTGGTTGGGCCCTTTGGTGTGGTGTCAAAGTTTGATGGCAGGAGGTATCAGCATGAGGAACTGGACAGGACTCTCCTCGATTGCAAGGCCAAGGCTTTACACATTCAGTGCTTCTTTGCGCAGGTATCCACCTTGTTTTACAAGATGGTGGGGGAGGAAAAAATCTCTGGTGACAGCATCCTGTTTTCAACAAAGGTTGAAATACAGGAAGAGGGGCCTCTGTCTTCAAACAAGGTTGGGTGCAAGGTGCTGCTCTGGCAGATTAGGAGGCTGAAACCCCTGGGGACAGCTGCCAATCGGTGGGAGGAGCTAGTGCTTGATGGGGAAAGCTTGATTTTGTCAGGGAGTACTCTAGCTATTCTACATCTGGAACAACTAGGCAACGCAGAATTTTTTTTTCTTATTTTTTTATTGGATTGGTATCTTGGATTGTTGATGATTGTGGGCTATTAAATGTTGCAGAAAACACGGGTGCAGCCCAATTCCTGATCTGTATACACAAGGAAAATACTTGTGAGTAGAAGGGTGGACTGAGTGGTGCAACAAATCAATATTTGATGGATGGATGGGTATGTGGTCTCTCAAAAAGGTAAAAAATCTTTTTTATTTCCACCTTTCCTCTTATGTAAAAAAATAGGCACAGGATTTTTGGTTTAAGTGTAGTGCTGGATAGGGTTAAGCTTAATTTGGTCAGGGGGAACTCTAGCCATTCAAAACAGCGGGCAAAAATAGATGAACTATAATTTTTTTCTCCTTATGTTTTCTCTCACTGTCTTGTGTTGTGCACGCACTGCTAATCTGTTCTTTGCTTTCTTTATAAAATTGGTATGGGCAATTGTGAGGCAGTTCTTCTGAGGAAATTGAGGTACCTTCCAAAGAACCCAGGATAAAAAAAAGAAGGACACACAGAACTCACAGTGGAATGGAAAAAAACCTTTGACAGCTCAGTGACTCACTTGCAGAAACATGGATCTTGCGCAGGGGCGCCGATTTGGATCCAGATTCCCCTCACAGATTTTTTAAAATATGGGTAAAATCAGTAGTTTGACATATATAGTGTGTAAAACAAATGGGATTCTCCTATGTGTTTTTATGACCCATTGGAAATCACTTGCGCCATGTGGGCCTATGTTGAGTATTTGGTTGTTGGCATATGGGTGCCAAAACACATTTTCTTTGCCTGTTAGTACACAGGCCTTAACAGGCCCAGTGGGTTAAATTGTCCAATACAGCCAGGAAGGCTTGTATGGGCATCATTGGGTCCAAGTTTCATTTTGGAAACACTTGGAGGGATGGTCTGGCCCGCAAAAGTGTGCATAATTGAGGATTTATTCTTGGATGGCCCATTGGTTCCATTTCTGGCATAAAAACCTTCTAGGGGCCGTTATTTCTCAATTTTCTTTCAAATAGAGGGCAAAAAAGCATGCGCGGTACCATTTTAGGGGGAAGAGAGAATCAAATGAAGTCCCCCACCATGGTTGAGGGAGCTGAGGCCATCATCCCTGGATCCATCCCCTTTCCTCACTGATCATTGCAAGGGGAAGGGGTGGTCGCTGGATGGTCAGCATGGCCAGTCCAGGAAATTTTCATCAAGGGAACTGGCGGTGGAGGCTATTTGAGTTCCCTCCAACCTGTTTGAGGTGGCAATTAAGGGACAAGAAGGGTTCTCTCCCCCCCATTACAAAGGGGGAGACGCCAAGGGCTGGGGGAAATTGATCCCCCTCCAGCCCACCGTTATTTATGGTCTTCCTGGAGAAAACCAAATTTCAGGAAACCAGGGGGGGTTGACTACCCCTTCTGGTCACCTAGTCAGGAAAGAAGGTGGGGGCTTCATGTTTTCCGGGTACAGGCTACACGTGTGAGCTTGAGGATCAACCAAGATTGATTTTGGGTCCCACCTGGTCCATCCTTGGGGCCAGGGGCTGGTTTTATAAGGCAACCAGCCTGTGAGTGAGGTAATTAGGATAACAAGAGCAGTAAAAATTGAAAACCACCTAGTTATTGAAAAGAAAAGGGGCTGGTTCAGCCCTGTGAGGGTTTAAAAAAAATAAAGTTGAAAATTCCAGTTGAAAGGATTCAGGGAATATTCCTATGCCGGCTGATACAGTCCAAAACAAGTAAAAAGCCCTGTAGGGCCTGTAGAGCCCATTCAGGGCCAAATTTCTCTTGTCATTACATGAGGCCATATAAGGGCCATCATTTGTATTTGAGGAGCTCTTCTCCCCCCTTTTTTCCACTCTTTCATTCATCAATGCAAGTCAGATTCACAAGTGTGCTGTCCCTCTTCCTCAAGAAAATGAATCATAAGACATTATTATCTCATAATTTCTATTGCTTTATACCCCACTCATTTTACTAAGCAAATTTCTGGCCATAATTTTCACAAGCTTCTTTCAGTTTTTTCTCAGTTTCTTGCTGAGGCATAAGGCTGCTCTCAAAGTGATGAATTTTCCAAACTTAGGTGAAAGCAATAGCCTATATTTCTTTGGGGTTACAGACAGCGCATGTAGGATGATAAAAAAGAAAGGGAGAAAGAAAGAAGGAGGGTCAGTGATGCGCCTATTAATTCTCCATTAATTCCACTATTTTGGCTTGCACCCCGTTGATCAAGTCACAAAAGGCCAACAGAATTTTGCATTGGGAGGCAGTGTTGTGGATGCAAGGGAAACAGAGGAAACAACAGATAAATCTAATTAAACTGTTGGCAACCTGTGAGAATTTGATTGAGATGCTCTGGTTGAGATTTGAAGGAAAGGATGAGAAGGGATCTTGTGAAACTTAGAGTATTGGATATGGGGAGTCAAAAAAGGGAACTCTTCTTAATAGTGAGTCAAAACAGATGATAATCATTCACTGGAGAGTTGGCTTCTTAAGTAGTCTAGATACAATCAAGGACAAAAAGCGGTTGATATAATAAATATGATAATGAATAAAGAGTATTCAAATCCAAGCTGGAGAGTCTTCAACAGTGGAGGAAATATCTTGAAGGACTGGAATGGTAGGGCCACTGTGATTGATCTCAAATGAGGTACTGTAACTATAACAAAGTATTCATAGTCTAAGAACCTCACAGGGAAGAGAGAGCAGAACAAGGTGAGTAATTTCAGAGCATGAAAGCACTAAATATTCACGCAGTACAATCACATGAAAAGAATTCCAACAAACATTTTTAAAAACAAGCAGCTGGGAGAGCTAGCCGGGTTGGTATGTTGGGGATCTCTGGAGCTGGTTCAGCTGGAATTTATGATGGGATTTCAGCCAGCAGAGTGGGAGCGTAGCTCACCAGTAATGGAGACAAGATAAAAAGATGTTTCTGAAATTGGGGATCAGGTACATTGCCTGGAAGATTAGGGGCATGGCCCTCTGGTTCTGGAAAAAATTTTGGAGAATTTTATGGTTATTGAGGTGGAGGAGAATCGTGCAGTCTGGGGTCCAAAGAGTTCCTCCAGTTGTGGTTCCATTGTTCCTTGGTTGATGCAAATGCACACCACACACCATTCATCCAAATTTGGAAAGTTTTACCTTTGTGGTTTGGTGGTTTTTGATAGAAACATAGTAAAGTAGGCCTAGCAGTTGAAATTTGACCAAAATCATCTTAGCAGTGGGTGTAAGTCCACATTTCAATAGGCTTGGAAAAGTGTGTTTGCTGACTGTCTAATCCAAAGCAGAAAATTCAAGGCTCAGCATTTGTTGCAGAGCATGTTTCCGCAGAATAATAGCAAGGATGAGCCAGATTTTACCCTTTTGTGGACAAAAAATGTGGTAAAACATAACTTCACCTCAGCAATTATTGATTTATGAGTGCAGAAGAAAAGCTATGTAGGAGAAGACCAAAGACTGACTATGGGGTATGCATTGAGGTTGCGGGATTGTGGGAAAATCAACACTAGGGTTGAGATGGTGGCATACTGATTTCTGGGGATCTGTTAGGTTGCATGTGGGATTGGGAGAGATCCACTAAGGAAGATTGACAGGGATCTGTTGTTATTAATGCATTGGCTCAAATTGACTCATAGGGAGATTGGTGAAAATTATGACCAAATCTATTTGAAACAAAATGATAAGCTAATGGTGAGAAGGATCATTTCAGAATGGATGGAAGGGGGCAGAAGGGAAATTAAATCTTTTCTTTTTTTCTCTCTTTTGAGAGTATTTTTTTGAGTTTTATATAGAAGGGCAAAATTTCCTGAACCAGAAATGGGGGATCTTATCTTATCTTATGGCATCTTATTTTACCTTGCATGATTTGAAAAGTATCAAATTGGGTTATAAAAAAATAAGATTACAGGATTAATGTGCATAGTATCATTCTGATTTTGAGTGTATTAGCTTGCACAAGTAACTTGGAGAATTTTACAGGAAAATTTGAAGTGTGGACCTTGTCCAGGAGTATGTCTTGTTTATTAATATTACTTCATTGTGCTTAGCCTAAGGATTGTCTGGCTTACTATGGATTTATTTTTCAGATAGGCAAGAGAGGATTCTTGTGTGATTCTCAACCACTGCAGGCCATTGAAAAATTCCTTTTGATGCAGATTTTATTCATTTTGCAGAGGTGCAGGATTGTAAATCAAGGGCTAGTGGTCTTTCCCAAACTTGGAGTCTGATTTTTGTGTGGAATTTACAGAACACAAAATCTCTTTCCACAGAAGTGGGCTGGAATTCCAGATAGGCAATGCTTATTCAACATTCTTTTTGGATGGGGGCAGTGGTAGTGAACAAGGAAGTACATAAGAAGGTCAGCCCGGAGGAGTCCACAACACTCTCAAATAGACTCATTTCTAGATAAAATAAAGGGGTTTCAATGGGCCCTCTTGCATGGGAGAGGTTTGAATAAAGGACAAGGACAGTTGTTCAGAATTCCCTTTCAAATTTAGTAGCAACAATGGCTTGCACGGAAACCAGAAAGAAGGGGCAAACCAAGAAATGGCAATGGAAGAAGCTGAAAGGGGGTTCCATTGCAAAGAAAATGTTTTATATAAGGCAGAAAAGGAGAGGAAGGGTTGGGATGGACACATGGGTAGGGGATAGGCAGTGGTAGCATGGGAATTTTTGGCGTGATGGTTATGGGAAAAGACCTCTGGGTACAGAACTCAGGTTGGGGGGATGCGGTTGCATTATATAGCTGTGGGATTGGGAACTGCATTGTGGTCTGTGTGCTTGGCTTTATTCACAAAGCAGGCTTAGCAGGGTTGAGAAAGCATGTTTCAGCCTCCAGCATGCCAAGACACTTGCTGTCCTTTAGCTACCAGAGGTGATAGAAAAAAATAATAAATATATTATTCAATAAATGCAGCAAAAATCCATAAAATATTTGGATATAAATATTTCAAGGTTATTTGGTTTTTTTTTTAGGATTTAATATTATAAATCAATATTAATAAATTAATTATTAAATATGATAATGGAGGGGCCAAAATAATATTGGGGATCTTTATCACCTCTCTTCAGGGAATTAACTTTGAAAACACGTAGACCTGGTTAATTGAAAACCTTTAATTTATATTCTTAAAGGATATATTTCCCAAAGATAATATGTATATAAAATACATGGTGGAGTGGGAGGGATCTGTAACCAAGCTTCCACAACATAAAAATGATAATAATACTCACTGGTATATTATTTTATCCTTTGGGTACCTGTTTGGGACATGCACTGATGGATTAAACCTGTTACCGGGGTTAAAAGGTTGTTCAGCAGTTTAAATTGATAAAAAGGGTTGGGGATGGATATTATTGATCAGACTAAATCCATAAATCACTTAATCATCTCTAATAAATATTTTATTACCTTGGCACAGTTTCTAGATGTAAATGTAACTGGGTCTCTGGGTATCAATATCCTCAAAAGAACTCCTTATTTATAGCTCTTTGAGTCCAAATATTGTCCTTCCGAGCCATACAGGGGCTCAAAGGGACCAACCCTAGGGCTAGCAGGGTAAGCAGTGGTAGTCTATCACGTTTTCTAGGTTTTGTAGCACAGGTCATATCAAATTCCACAGGGTATGGAAATTATTCTCCTTTTTTATTGATGTTTTGGATGTGTGAATAACACTAATCTGTCCATATTGTTTATTATTTAATTAATTATCCTGAGTAAATGTTCCCATTATTTTAATAAATCTTTTAATAGAAATTCCTATGGGTAATCTGATGTCAAGTGAGTTCTCATTATGTATTAACTGATTGGAGTAAGATCATGATATTAATTTTAGTCCTTATTTTCAAAATTCAGTTGATTTACTAAAACAAATTACTTAAAAATATGAGTCATAGAAATTCATGTAATATTTTTACATCATAAGTTTTCTTAGTATGCCACGAAAGGTTTGATTTCTAGAAATTCAGATAAGAGTATATTCAAGTATTTTAATATATTTTTAGAAGTAGTCATTGTCTTATTTTTGAAATTTTTGTTACTTTGAATTATATTTAATAAAAAATACCTATAAAGTTTATGTAGGTATTTTTATATGTTGTGATGTATTTTTTTATTATCTACTATCCACAGGGAAATTTATTACATATTTAGAATTTCCCCGTATAGGTTGTAGCATATTTACGTGGTACCTGAGCTTCTCAGGCTGCCTGTCACTCTTTCAGCCCATATTCTCACGGCTGGGTACTTGTCAGAGGCCCGGGGCTGCGTACAAAGCTTCTCAGGGTACGCTGAAAGGGTGGCAGTGCTGATGCGCAGCCGCGCGCGGGTGTATTGATTTCCGCTGCTGCGTGTGGGAATTGTGACAGAACACATTTCCGTGTGTAAATCCTAAAATATACACAAAACCTCAATTCTGGCTGAATTTTAGGTGTTAAAACTATATGTGACAATGCATGTGAAATACTTAATTGGCAAAAAAGTCCCATAGTGGTGCCTTGATATTTTTGTCTTTTCTTTCTTTAATTATTAAAAATATAAGTGGTAGGATTTCAAGGGTGGGGTCAGTGAGTGACCCTACCTAATTTTTGGTGGAAAATCCATTTCTGCAATAATATTTATCCATCTCATACGCCTTCTTAAGTTAATTTTAATATTCTCATTTTTATGTTATTTTTTTTACTTCTTCAGCTTGCTCTGCAATAGTAGCAAGCTGACAGCATGGGAAAGGTGTAGGCTGTAGTAGCATGGGAATTTTTGGTGTGATGGTTTGGGGAAATGAAATTTGGGTACAGAACTCCACTTTGGGGGGATATGGTGCCGGTATATAGCTATGTTTTTTGGAACTTCATTGCACTCTTCCTGCTCAGCTTTATTTGAAAAGAAGTCTCCTCATTGGGTGCGCAGCTGGGTTAGCAAAAGCTGCTTTGAGCTCATCATCTGTGGTTTGGTTTGCTCAGAATCATCTGCAGCAGGGAAGGAATCCACTCCAAGGAAATGGAACAAGAAAAAAAGTGTCTTCATTTGGCTCCTTGGATATTGCGAGTTTGGGGAAAAGAGAGGCTATCCAGGGGAGGAAACAAAAAATGGGCGCGTTGGGAAGATGCAGAAAAGTTGGGTTGCTCTAAGTGGGGCGCATGAAAACTTTCACCATGGGAAAGAAAAAACTTGATGGACTTAATGGCAGGCAGGTGGCTAGGGTTTGAGAGGGTGGGGGCTAGGGTTGTTATCAGTTGTTTGTGTACTGTGATTAGTGTTGGAATTTTATGGAGAAATAACTTCCACGCTTGAAAACATGGGCAGGCAACTCCAAGCTGCAAATCAAGTCAATGAGGCAGGAGAGCAATTGATAAAATTTAGATGTAATTCCTCAGAACTGAAAACCAGCATACTATGGACAAAAGTTAGAATCATGAGAGATCAGACAAAAACTAAGAAGAAGGAAAAATGAGAAGAACAACAGCTTCAAGTTATTTAGCAAGTAAGAAGGATGTCAGACGGCATGAGGTGTTGATAGCGTGGAAGTTGATAGAGTTCAGCCAATGGGAATGGAGGACTAAAAGATTGAGTTAGGTTTTCAGTGTTAAGTTGAGGGATGTCTTTAGGTTTGATTGCCTACAAAGACCAATGGAAACTGACAAGCAAAGCAAATAAAGACATTGACAAAGAAAAGTGATAACAAATGAGGGACAAAGGTAAGGTCTTACCCAGATTATTTTCTCTGATATTGAGACAGACGTTGGAAGTGAGAAAAACAAGGAAATGAAGCAAAGGAACAGCACAAGGAAAAGGAATGGAGAGGGACGCTGTGACAAAAACAGAAAGTAACGGTGAGAATGTTGTAGAGCAATGAGGATCGCGAGTGAGTATCTCACATCTGATCAATTTGATTATTTTGAGAAAGGTGTTTGGATTCGTGGAGCGATGATGAAGATGTCGATGATGTTGAATTCGGATTGATCGAGGTTGAGGGGATTGAGAAGACAGCGGGAGATATGAGGATGTGGTTGGATGAGAGTAGGATGTTGTTGAGGAGAGCAGTTGTAGGTGGGGAAGGTTGAGTTGAAGAGGGAAAGCGGTGAGTCAGGTGAGAGTTTATCATGGTTGAGGAAGGATGATGGAAGAGATGAGGAGGAGCGCGGATGAGAATCAGGGTCGAGTAGTGATGGAGGAAAGGGATGGTTGGATGCTTTGGATTTGGAGATCCAGCACCAGGGGTAAGCTGGGTCACAGCTTCTTCTCGTGAGCAGGCAAATGTCAACAGTCAGAGAAATCATGCAAAAGGTCTTGATGATTAGATTCTTACCAGGAATAGGTTAATTGACAGAGAGACAAGTCAGACCAGAGTAGGAGTGATGATTTGGGGAGAATACAGGTTGAGGAAAGTTATCAAGCAGAAATATGGGAGCAAGATTATAGAAGGCAACAAGAGGAAAGAAAAGTAAGGAGACATTCAAAGTGACAGATAAAGAGAAAAGAATCAAAAAGAGGAAAGAATAAAGAGAGAAGGAGCGGCCACAAGAAGTTTAACCGGGTCTTCTCATGAAGTAAGAAGACCTGGGTGGTACAGAAATGTCACAAGGACTCATCTCAGTTCATTCATGGAGCTACTGGGGTGGGGAAAGAGTGAGAGTCAGAACACAGGATAAGATAGCCATAATCTTAACACCCCATGTGACTGGTGAGAGGGTAATCCAAAAGATCACTTATTGGTTGCATCAAAGATTGTATTCTGGAGAAGTTGAAAGGAGGTTTCTGAGGAAGCCTTTGTGAGAGAATCCGCAATCATGGAGTGACTTTGAATCAGACTGAGTGTAAACTTGTTGCTTGCATAATCTTCACGCAATTCTTTGGTTTTGATATCTATGTGTCTGGACTTGGAGTGTGATCCAAACTTCTTGATCTTGTTGTCCAAACCCTTATTGTCAATGTGTAGAGTATGCTTGGGTTTGGAAATTTTATTGATCTTGCTGATCAGGTGTTTTATCCATTTGATTTTGAGGTAGCAGTCAAGTAATTCTTTTAGCTCAGATTTGGTGGAAGAGTAAGTGATATTTCTCTGTTGACTAGAGTTCCAGATGACTTGACTGCCGTAGTGAATGATCATAAATCCAGTTTGAGATTTTCAAAAGGTCGGATTGTCTCCCCAGGTAGCATTGCTGAAACTCGAGAGAATTTCTCGCTCCAAATTGTACTTAATTACAACTTTAAGATTTTTAGCCGTTTTGAGATACTTCCATACTTTCTTGACTTCTCTCCAGTGAGTCATGCCCGGTTTGGCATTAAACCTAGCCAGACTAGACACAGAGAATGAGATGTCAGGTCAAGAGTAATGAGCCATGTGATTCAGAAGTAAAATTGCAGATCTATAGTTGATATTAAGTTGACAAAATTCAGCATGATTGACGTTGGAGGCAGGTTCAAGATTTCAGTTTTGAGTCAATGGGATATGGAAATCTTTACAAGAGGTTGAGGCAAGCTCTTCCAGACCTCTTGCAATGTGATTGGGTTGGCTCCAGAGGATTCTATTGATTTTGATTTCCATGAACATGCCAAGTATGGTGTTGGGGGGATGGCACAAGGAGTTCTTGAATAGTTTAAGAGAGTCGACTTCAAAGAGGTTAGAGTTGCCTACATGGATGAGATCAACCATGTGAAAGTAAAGTATTTCACCGGTTTTAGTGTTGAGTTATAGACAGGGATCACTAGTCAATTTTTGATATCCTTGAGACTTGATCCATGATGTCAGAGTTTTGTGCCAATTCTTGGGGGATTGTTTCAAACTGTAAAGGGATTTCTTTAGATTTAAGTAAGAAGATTTCCTGGCTGATCCTTCTGGAGTCCTTATAATGACATTTTCATCAATAGGAGCATAAAGGAATGCACCTTTTATGTCAAATTGAGTCAGTTTCATTTTATTCTTCAAGCCATAGATAAGAGCTACTAGGAGTGATTCAAGTTTGCCAGTTGGTGCCCAAGTCTCATTATAGCCTATCCCTAGAACTTGGTTGAAACCTTGAACACAGATTTGAGCTTTGTATTTGACAGGGTCACTGTGACAATTTTTTTCACCTTGAAAACCCACATTGTATTTAAGATTTTGTCTGGGGTGCCATGGTACTCCTCCCAGATGTCTTGGAGTTCTAGCAAATTTAATTCATCTTCAGAGGCTCTCTTCAACTTTGGACATTCAGGAAATTTGTGTGATGAATTGTAGGAAGGAGGCTTGTAGTAGTGTTGAAAACCGTATTGTTGGGGTTTTCTTACTTCCCTTCTTGGTCTTTGAGAAGTAGCTTGAATAGTAGGATCAGGGAATGGCAAAGGTAGAGGAGAATGATTGGAGGGTGGAGAAACTACAGATGCAGAATCATCTTGATCTGAGTCTGATTTGGAGAGATTGTCTTGAGATTCTCAAAAGGTGTATTTTTTTGAATGATGAGAAATTGGGTCCTTTCAACTCAGAATCAATTTTAGTAAAGAGATTTATCCCCGGTGATTCAAGAAGGGGAAATTCATGAAGCAGGTTTTTAAGGAACTGTACATGTTTAGTTTCAACAATAGCACCCAATGAGCTGAGGATCAGGTAAGAATGAAAAATGGGATTTAACCCAACTAAGATCCCTTCTAATCCTTTCTCATTGAATTTCCTTCCTTTTCGTAGTCTGTTCGCCAGGTAAATGACAGAGGATCCTACAGGTTTGATATAATTAGGAGGGAGCTTCTTGCTAAACATAGGTTCCCAAGGGGATTGGTCAATCCCTTCCCTAGGAACTTTATTAAGCATGAAGCAACAGCTCCAAACCACAATATGCCAGTGGCATTTATTCAGTCTAGTGAGGAGAACGTTGCATGAGCCAATTCTATGATTGTCTGGTTGGCTTGTTCAGCTTGACCATTTTGTTGTAAATGATACGGTTCTGAATTTAGGAGTTTAATATTTTTGGATCTGGCAAATTCTTTCAAGGTAATTTTAGTGAATTCCGTTCCTCTGCCTGAAAAGATTTTGGTGGGGTCATAGTTTAGCTGTTTGTATTCTGTCTCAAGAATGTTGATGATGACATTGGGAGTTTCTTCTTTAGATTGGAGAGGAAAATCTTCCAGATAACCCGTAAAGTTTTCCACAAGAGTCAGGATGTATCAATGGCCAGCTTTTGACTGGGGAGTCATCTGTCCAATCAGTTCTAGGTGAATTTGTTTGAGTGGTTTTGATTAAGGCAACAAGGTGCCTAAGAACAGAGCCCGTGTGATTTTACTCCTTACACAGCCATCACATTGAAATTTGTCTAATTTTTCTTTAGATTATCCGTCTTTAAGAATCAATTTAAGCGTAGAGATTGAAGCATGTCCATACGTGTTGTGAAGATTGGATAATGACTGAGTTTGGGTAAATGGAGTAGTAGATGATTGATTGGAAAGATTGACCAAAAGTTTATTTCCAGCACTTTGGGGCTTCTTGATTACAAATAGATTGTCCCAAATTAAACCTCTAAGAACCATCTCATCGCCTTGGGTGATGTGAAATCAATCTTTTTTTTGAGAGAGACTGCATGCCTTTTTTGCCAGGAGACCAGGACTGATCAAATTAACAACAATATCTTTAAAATACATACATTCTTCAAGCATAATAATAGAGTCTTTCCACTTGAGTTGAACGGTACCTGTTCCTTGTATCTTGAGATTTGCTTCCAACTTGCCTGTTTTGATTTCCTCTGATTCATCATGTATATCAACAGTAGTGAAATATTCTAGATCATTAAATATGTGTATATTTGTGCCAGAATCGAGAAGAAGGTTGGGAGTGCTTTATGTATTAATCCAGAGAGTCATTATGGCATGGTAATTGATAGTAGGTGTCTTCTTTGTTCTATTATTCCACTCATTTTTCTGTTCAACCCACCATCTGGGAGCAATTTGGGGATGAAGATGAAAGCAGGAGGATTTGGGATGGGGGGAATTTGGATTGTGAAAACCTTCTTTTCATCTAATGTGGGGCTTCCTATCTTCTTTATTGGGTTTTCTCTTGCAGTTTACTCATGAGACGTCAGTGTTATATTTACCAGTCTTGAGTTGTTCCCTACGTTTGTTGTTGTATTGGGTTAGGTGATTGAATACAACTTCTACGGTTATCAACTTCTCGCCATGCATGATTTTCTGTTTCAGATTCTCTAGATTTTGTGGAAATTTGAATATTTATAAATAAGCCAGTATGTCATTTGGTAGATCTATTCCTACATCCGCCATACAAGTGAGGGATTTTTGGATGTCTCCTTCAATAGCATGTTCCTTAAATGGAGGGTGAAGAAATTGGTTGAAGATTCATGCTCTATTGGCTGTTTCTGATGAGGCAAATCTGCGGGTGATCTTGGTCCAGAGTAGATTGGAAGATTCAATGTTTGAGGCGTTAACTACATTGGCATGGGTGGTGCTGTTGAGTTTGGATAGGATGATTGCTTGGATTTCTTGTTCTTGTCTTACAGGCATTTTCCTACGTCTTTAATCATGATGTATTTAATATCCTTGAGATCAAATAGCATCAACATCTTATCACGCCAGATGGAATATTTATCCTTGTTGAGTGGTGGAATAGCTTTTACGGAAGCCTTGAGAGCAACCTGGTGGAGATAATTGTTTGCTCCAGCTGTTTTGTTCATTTTTGATAACACAGAGTTGTTGTTTGGCTTTGAACTGTGATAAAATTTAGATTTAATTCCTCAGAACTGGAAACCAGCATACTATGGGAAAAAGTTAGAATCATGAGAGATCAGACAAAAACTAACAAGAAGGAAAAATGAGAAGACCAACAGCTTTGAGTTATTTAGCAATTAAAAAGTAGGTCAGACAGCTTAAGGCGTTGATAGCGTGGAAGTTGATAGAGTTCAGAAAATGGATATGGAGGACTAAAAGATTGAGTTAGGTTGTCAGAGCGATCATGCAAAAGTGATCTTGAGGATTAGATTCTTACCAGGCATAGTTTAATTGACGGAGAGACAAGTCAGACCAGAGTAGGAGTGTTGAGTTGGGGAGAATCCGGGTTGAGGAGAGTCATTGAGAGTAAAGATGGGAGCGAGATTATAGAAGGGATCAAGAGGAAAGAAAAGTAAGGAGACATTCAAAGAGACAGATAAAGAGAAAAGAATCAAAAAGAGGAAAGAATAAAGAGAGAAGGAGCGGCTGCAAGAAGGTCACCCGGGTTGTCTCATGAAGTAAGAAGACCCAGGTGGTACAGACATGTCACAAGGACTCATCTCAGTTCATTCAGGGAGCTACGGGGGCAGGGACAGAGTGAGAGTCAGAACACAGGATAAGATAACAATAATCTTAACAGCAATGACAACAACATCATCAACTGGCAGTCTGCTGCACAACAACTACTAATTCATTTAAAAGCCATCAACATTTCTTCAGATTTTCTTTTGTTGGGATCCTCTTCTTTCTTCATCTCTCCTCATCCCTTCTCTTGATTTTCTCTCAATTTTCTCTTTCATTCTTGATCTCAGTCTTGTTTTTTTCTCTTGTTCACTTCACCAATCACCCACAACTGATGTGGTGTGCCTCAAATTCTAGTCCAGCTACTTGCACTGGATTCCTGGTGATATTAAAATAACCCTTTTTGATGCTTATCCAACCTGACTTGCCAAACTTGCTTGCCAGCCTCAACCCAACCAGCCGCTCAGTGTCAAATCCACCTTGTTTTAATTGGCCTCAAGAATTTCATCTTCATCCTGGGTCCAGTCCTCAAACAGTCAGTATCATAAGTCTTTGTGTCCTTTTTCATTTCTGCTGTGATCTCACTCTCAGTTTTTATTTCTTCAGTCCTCATTTTTTTCATCAATTCAATCTTTAGTTTCACTTCCTTATCACGTTTCAAAGCCAAACAACCCCCCCCCTTGACAAACCAAGCTGAGGAATCATCCTAATTGGGCACCATGAATATCTTTTGCCAGACAATGCTCAAGACATCTCTTGAAACCATTCCCCTCCTTGGCAACAAGAACTATGATTTTTGGAGGGACAAGATGGAAGTCAGAGGATTTGCAATTGCTATCAAAAATGATACCTCTGTCCTCAAACCCTCCATCAACTACAAACTCAAACTGTACATCATCTCCAAGCTTCATTCAGCTGCTTATGACAACATAGTTACCTTCAATAATTGGACTCAGCCAAAATCTTATGGAAGGAAATAATCAAAAAGTTTCCTTCTTTGCAAGCATCAAATTGGGCCAGAGTTTTCCAAGGTTTCTCTATCTCTCCTTCAATCCCAGAAATATCACTGAATTCATCACTTCAGTCAACGTCTGCATCAAGAAGATGGTAGAAGTTGGCATCAAGCTTTCAGAGGACATTGTGGCCTATCTCTTACTTTTAAAATTTCTTTCCTTGATGGATTACTTCAACAGGCAGATCATGCACTCCAAAAAGTATCTCAAGGTTGAATTTTTCCTCAATCATATTACTGAACTCAAAAAAAAATGCTGGATCAGTCCTCTGTCTCAACCTCCAAATTCAAGGGAGAGGTTGGGCTTTACAGGGGAAAGACTTCTCAACAAGACTTGTGCAAATCTTGTTAACCCAATCAATGCATTGAAGGGTATCACCATCCTGTTCAGGACAAGAGACACTCAGCCCAAAACTATTTGCATCTCCATTGAAAGGGTTCACCAGAGTGGTGGAGAGAGAATCAAGCAAAATGGAAAGCAAAGAAGGCAAGAGCCAAGGAACAAACTAAACTTCCCTCAGCCCACTACCTGGAACTGCTCCACCAGTGGGTTGAAAATGGCCACACCCATCAACAATTCCTTCTGTATAGCAGTGCATCATTTAACATGATCAAAAATAGCCTCTATTTCATTGAAATTAAACCATAAATGGGCACCAAAAAAAAAACTAGTGGCACTTGCTAGCAAGTGCCATCAAGGAAGCTTTGGTTGAAGCTCTGTCCAATCTCTAGTTGAAGGTATTTTCATTCTCTAACATGTTTTTGGTTCACAGTGACTGCACAATGCAGAGTGACTGTGCACAATGCACAGTGACTGTGTGCAATGAACAGCAACTGTGCACAATGCACAGCAACTGTGCAAAATGCACAGCAACTGTGCACAATGCACAGCAACTGTGCACAATGCAGAGTGAATGTACACAATGCACAGCAACTTTGCAAAATGCAGAGTGACTGTGCACAATTCACTGTGACTGTGCGCAAGGCACAGCAACTGTGCACAATGCACGAAAACTGTGCACAATGCACAGCCACTGTGCAAAATGCAGAGCCACTGTGCACAATGCACAGCCACTGTGCACAATGCACAGCAACTGTGCACAATGCACAGCAAATGTGCACAATGCACAGCCACTGTGCAAAATGCAGAGCCATTGTGCACAATGCACAGCCACTGTGCACAATGCACAGCAACATTGCAAAATGTACAGCAACTGGGCACAATGCACATCAGCTGTGCACAATGCAAAGTGACTGTTCACAATTCACAGCAACTGGGAACAATGCACAGCAGCTGTGCACAATGCAGAGTGACTGTGTGCAATGCACAGTGACTGTGCGCAATGCGCAGCAACTATTCACAATGCACTACAACTGTGCATAATGCACAGCAACTGTGCACCATGCACAACAACTGTGCACAATGCACAACAACTGTGCACAATGCACAGCAACTGTGCACCATGCACAAAAACTGTGCACAATGCACAACAACTGTGTAAAATGCACAACAACTGTGCAGAATGCACAGCAACTTTGAAAAATGCATAATGACTGTGCACAACACACAATTACTGTGCACAATGCACAGTTACTGTGCAGAATGGCACAATGCACAGCAACTGTGCCCAATGCACAGCAACTGTGCACAATGCACAGCAACTGTGCACCATGCACAACAATTGTGCACCATGCACAACTGTGCAAAATGCTTTATGACTGTGCAAAACACACAATTACTGTGCACCATGCACGGTTACTGTGAAGAATGCACAGTTATTGTGCATGGTGCACAGTTTTTGTGCATGGTGCACAGTTGTTGTGCATGGTGCAAAGTTGTTGTGCATGGTGCACAATTGTTGTGCATGGTGCACAGTTGCTGTGCATTGTGCACAGTTGTTGTGCATGGTGCACAATTGCTGTGCATTGTGCACAGTTGCTGTGCATTGTGCACAGTTGCTGTGTATTGTGCACAGTTGCTGTGCATTGTGCACAGTTGCTGTGCATTGTGCACAATTGCTGTGCATTGTGCACAGTTGCTGTGCATTGTGCACAGTTGCTGTGCATTGTGCACAGTTCCTGTGCATTGTGCACAGTTGCTGTGCATTTTGCACAGTTGCTGTGCATTGTGCACAGTTGCTGTGCATTTTGCACAGTTGCTGTGCATTTTGCACAGTTGCTGTGCATTTTGCACAGTTGCTGTGTATTGTGCACAGTTGCTGTGTATTGTGCACAGTTGCTGTGCATTGTGCACAGTTGCTGTGCATTGTGCAAAGTTGCTGTGCATTGTGCACAGTTGCTGTGCATTGTGCACAGTTGCTGTGCATTGTGCACAGTTGCTGTGCATTGTGCACAGTTGCTGTGCATTGTGCACAGTTGCTGTGCATTGTGCACAGTTGCTGTGCATTGTGCACAGTTGCTGTGCATTGTGCACAGTTGCTGTGCATTGTGCACAGTTGCTGTGCATTGTGCACAGTTGCTGTGCATTGTGCACAGTTGCTGTGCATTGTGCACAGTTGCTGTGTATTGTGCACAGTTGCTGTGTATTGTGCACAGTTGCTGTGCATTGTTCACAGTCACTGTGCATTGTTCACAGTCACTGTGCATTGTGCACAGTTGCTGTGCATTGTGCACAGTTGTGTTGGAAATTGAGTTAGATGCTCTGGTCAAAGGATTGAGGAAGGGAGGATCAAAAATCTAATAATGCTTAGATGAGCGGATCTAGGAGTCAGATGAGGGGGCACTCTGGTTTGAGGTCAGTAGAAACAGATGGTTTTCATTTCACTGGAGAGTTGGCTGCTTAATTAGTGTAGATACAAGCAAGGCCAACAAGTGGTTGACAAAGGAAACATGATACTGAATAAGGAGTATTCAAGCTGGACAAAGAAGTCCGCACAATTGAGGGACAGCAGGAGACAGACTGAGACAGTGAGGCTACTAGGGTCAAAGTCAAAGATGCAACTGGAACTGTAAATAAACTAGTATAGTATAGAGTGCACACTGGGTTGAGAGACTCAAGAGAAATAAAACAATCAGAAGGACTTAAAACAAAGGTAACAAGGGCACACAAGATTCAGGCAGAACACAAGGACAACTGAAATCTTAACAAGTAGCTGTGCATTGTTCACATTCATTTTTCATTTTGCACAGTTGCTGTGCATTGTTCACAGTCACTATGCATTGTGCAAAGTCAGTGACTGTGCATTGGAGTGTCAATAAATTTTGACCCGAGCTTGGTTGGAGCTTGACCTGACCTTGGCCATACATTGGACAAAAGTTCTTTGATGGCACTTGCTAGCGAGTGACATGCAGATTTCTGTGGTGGGGTGACCCCATAAATAACAGAAAGGAAGGAGACAGCCTGCCCATCAAAGGACAAGGAATTTCCAAACTAACCTGGAAGGAAATGACCCTCAGACTAACCAAAGCTTGCTACATTCCGGATTTCAGCATCAATCTCATTGGCTCTAAGGCACTCAATGCAAAGGGATTCTCCATTCTCTCCAAAAACAACCACTTCTCCATTTCTCACAGGGACAAGCTGATTTTTTGCAGAACCATAGCTCACAACCTCTATCTGCTACCAACACCCTCTAAAAAAACTTCAAGGGAACTGGATATTGACATTTTGAAATTAACTTTGTCACTGAGGGAGGAACTCCTTGAAATTCATTGGAAGTTTGGTCACCCATCTCTCTCCAGATTGGCAATTCTCATCCAAAACATTCCCAGAAAAATCAAGGCAAAGCTTCAGTTCCTGGAATGTTTCATGAGAAAAATCACCAAGTCTTCCTTCAATCAACCTTCCTCAAGATCAGAAAAAGTACTTGAACAAATTAATCTTGATCTGATTAAGCCCATCTGACCGCCCTGAAAGCTGTGCAATTGATATATTCTAAAGCTTGTGGATAATTCCATTGGATATCTGGCTGCTTTCTCAATGGCCTCCAAGGGCAAAAGGCCAACATTCTAATCTATCTTCTCAAAAAAGAGCATCAACAGCATGCTATTACCCACTGAAGGTCTTTTTGGAAGGTGGGACAAGATTTTTCAATGGAAAGTTCTCCACTTATATTGAGAAGAGGCACATCTCTCAGATCATCTCAAAAACTCATCTTCCCAAGCACAAAAGCCAAGCAGAGCAGGCTAATCAGATTATCATAGAGTCAGCCAGCGACACCCTAAAGGACAGTAGTCTCTCAATGTCTGTATCCAACAAAGTCTTCAAGGGGTGCTGTCTCATGCTGAACCACATTCAGGAAAATGGAAACTTGGAAACTCCCTGGAGAAAGATTCCCGGTTGAATTCTACAACCTGCATTGCTCCATCCTATTGATACCCCCTGCTTCTTTCTCCTTAACAGGAGGGAGAGGTGGAGGAATTTTAAACCCAAAGGCATAGAGGGTACCCTAGTACGCTTCAATCCTCTCTTTCACTTGTATCACATTCTAACAAAAAGTGGACTCATTTTCTCTTCAAAACCTGTAAAGTTTCTGCTGATGCCACAACCGCATGAGCCTGGCCTTGCTGTTGGTAATGACCTTCTTCGCATGGATATGGTGGAGGACTCACCTGCTACTCAGATTTCTGATCCTGAAGCACCTCCATAAACTCAAGGTCCTTTGAAAAACTATTGAAGTCAATTTTCTGACTCCAAGGACTAAATAAACTCAACCAGGAACAGGGATTAAATCTCAATTTTACCAGCCAAAAAACTAGATGGTTAACCAAAGCAACTTCCTGCCAGCAAAACTTCAACCAACAGCAACTGCTGCAATGAAGATCCTCCTATCAGTTTCCTGCAGGACCAATCAAGAATCAATCCACACCAAAAGTAAGGTGTGTGATCAATCCAGGACACCTCAGGAAAAAGGGAATTTTTTTAAAAAAAATATATATACATCTTCTTCCATCCAGCGTCAATCAAAAAAAAAAAAAAAAAAAAAAAAAAAAAAAAAAAAAAAACCTAAAACAACTTCCTGTTGTTGAAATACAGATGCACTCAGGTAATGTGCATATTATTGTTTAATCCAAATGGGTTGCAAAGATGGTCCTCCAAGGCCCATTAAAAATCAGGTGGGCCTTTGTGGATTTTATTGGTTATGGGCATTTGGGCACCAAAACACGTTTTCCTAGTCAATTGGGACACGGGTCTTGACGTGCCCATCAGGTGGGATGGGCAATCTTATCCAGATGGGCTTATATGGGCATTTATGGGCCCAAGGATGATTATGGACATATTTGGCCAGACAGGCTGGCCCTCCAAAAGTAATTTTTTTGGGGTCATTGGGCCTTGGAGGCCCATTGGAGCCGCTTGTTTCTCACTGGGGCCTGTTTTGGGGCCAGATGGGCCGCGCAGGGGAATTTTAGGGGGAAGGGCACTCAGCTTGGAGTCTTTCTACCCGCTGTGTGCGGGGCTGCAGCCCCGGTTGCGCCAGCCGGCTGGTTGCAGCCACTGAGTGAGGTTGCGGCCGCCGGGGTGGGTTGCGGCCCCTGCCTCCCTCCCTCCCCTTGCTTGGTTGGGAGGGGGAGGGAGGATGGCTGGTCCATCCTCAAGAGGACCAGCCAGCCGGTTTCAAAAAAGGCAACCAGAACGGTGGGAGGAGACTTGATCACCCCGCACCTCAAGACCAACGGGGCCATTTCCCCCCCCCCCCCCCAATAACAAGGCCAAGGCAACCTATAGGAATGTGTGAGCCTGACCACCACCCAGCCCACCTTCTGTTTGATGATCCCAGGGGGTATCAACCCCCAGGTCCCCTGGAGAGGTATTTGATCACCTCCCCAGGGAATTTGAACAAAGGAGGGGGTGGTGCGCATGCCAGCTGGTTACTCCCCCCACCCTCATGAGTTTTTGGCCAGACCCAGAGTTATTCTGGGTCCACCCCGGCCATTTTGAGCGCCATGGGCCTGGTGGAAGGAGGCAACCAGGCCTGTGAGTGTATAGAAAGGGCCAGTATGGTTAGAAAAGAGATGTAACAAGGTAACAGGGCTGGTTTTAATAGACAAATAGCCAGGATCTGAACAGAAAGGGTCTGGTTCAGGCCTGTGAGGGTGGAAACACCATATTTGAACGGTAAAGGCTGGTCTGAAGGGTTCAAAACTAATGCCAAGTATGCTGAGTAAGCCCAAAGCAAGTAAAAAGGATTGTGGAGCCTTTAGAGCACATTTGGGGCGGAATTTTTGCCTCTTTCTTGTCATTACATCAGCTCCACATGAACACCATCTTTTATAATTAAGGATCTCTTCTCTGTGCTGTTTTTGATTCATTAATTAATCATTTCATTCAAATTAACAAGTGTGCAATTGCCTCTGCCTCATATTAAGGATCAATCATAATAAGTTACTGTCTCAGCATTTATTTTTCTTTCAGTACTTCTCTTTGACTAATATTTTGGGCCAATAATTCTCACACATTATCAGTACCATCATCAGTATCATTTTCAAGCAAGATAGACCCTTATACCTTCCTTTTGACCTCAAGTTTTGCAAGAAGATGTTTCATATCCCAGAATCCAGCTCAACCAAGATTTTTTTATATTGTCAAAAATATAGTTCTTGGTTTGTATTAATGGACAGTGAGCTGGAAAACATTTGTTGCAGGGAGATTATGGGTTTAGGTGATACCTTGATTATTCCAGAGGTGAGAAGAAATCTTACCATCTCATTCTTAGGCATTTGAATGAAATTCATGTGGCATGGTTTGCTGAGACTGTGAAAGAGGAACAGAAGAGGATGGGAATAATTTTATAAAAGATGTTCAAGGCCTAGTATGCTGGTAATGCTGTTCATCATTTGCCACTTTTAATTCTCCAGAAGCTACCAAAAGAGTATGAGTCCTTTGTTAGGATCAAATCTCAATTGGATATATTTCCTGAGGAAGAGAATGTGCTAAAGAGGATTGAAAAGGATGATCCTCAATATAAGATGAAGGAGGGAACAGGAGCTTCTCTGGTTGTAAGGATAGGAAAATCTGGGAAGGCAAAGGCCCAGAGGGATTTATCAAAGGTATTATGTTATAATTATCAGAAGAAGGGGAACTATGAAAAGGATTGCAAGGAGGCCAAGAAGAGGAAGAAGTTTGAAGTGTTAACTATTGTTCTCAACTATGCAGCACCCAAATCATGTACCTGTCACACCGGGCCCTTCAGTCCTTGTCCGTTCTTCTCTCATGTCTTGTGTCTTTCTGTTTTCCTGTCCCACGTCTAGCTTGTGCATAGATGTCACCTGTCGTAGCGTGAGTTCCAGTTGTCTTCCATCTTTCACTCCAAAGTCCTGTACTCCCTTGCCGGGAGCCTCTTCCTTGTAACTGCCCAAAGTCATGTACTCCCTTGCCGGAAGCCTCTTCCTTGTAACTGCTCGGTCTGGTCTGGCTTGTCTCAATCATCTCAGCTTCCATTCCTCCTCGCTTGAAATCTTCAACCTTGGACTGGAACAGAACTCGACTTTGAACTCGCAATCCGACCATCCTCAATCTCTGACAGCAGGGTAGGCTCATGACTGACCTAGTTTTCAACTCAACATCAGGACTTGAATAACTAACCTTCTTCAATCTTGTTTGTGGATTTGTTGGATTACTAGAACGCGCTTACTCTCTACATAGTCCGTGCAAGGGCCATAACCCTGTCTGTAGAGATACTGTCCATGTTTGTTCCTCTTCATCCCTGCCTAAGAGTTATTCTATGTTGGTTCTTATACTACTTTATCTTCCTGTGAAATGAATTAGCCTGGTTCAGGTTAATCAGCTCAGTTTAATCTTTTACATGGTTAAAAGCCAAAAATTGATCACCCGAGCTCAACCAACCTGACAAGAAACTCTGTATCACCTGGACCAGGATTCAATGGCAATTTTAAAGCGCTGGCGCTGAAATATCTGATGGAATCCATGCCCCTGTTGACCAAAACAAACTACTCAATATGGAGAAAGAAAATGGAAAGACTATTCAAGATGAGAGGGATCTTGGACCTTATCAATTCTTCAGACCCTGCCGTGGAAATTCCTGACGATGACAAGATGGCCGGATACCTGATGTCTAAATTGGACCCCAGCACCCATACCAACATCATCACTCCGGAGAACAAAGATTCAACTCAATTGATCTGGCTTGCTCCTAAGAACCATTCTGCCTCTAGTCAGGCTGCTAATTGAGCTAGAATTTTCTTCAACTTCCTTTACCTTGGATTCAATCAGAACAACATAGACGTCTTTGTCACCTCTTTCAAGGCACATCTTGGTAGACTTGACAAAGTGGGTATCATTTTACCTGACGACATTCTCAGTTACCTTATCCTTTTTAAGCTACCAGATACTCTCAAGACAATGCGATCTCAGATCATGCACTCAGGCGTGGAGTTTTCTGTTAAATTCGTTCTTAATCACTTGGTCCAACACCAGAATGAAGTTCAATCAAAGTCTACTGAACCCCCTGAAACCAACTCCGCTTTTTTTCACTCTAAAAACTCAAGTGGCAATGATTCCCCCAGATGCAAGAATGGAAAGCACAATCCAACTGTCAAATCGCATCCTGCTTCCTCTTGCTGGGTTGAGTTCCCAGAGCTTCGTCAAGATCCACCCGCCAACAAAGGTAAACGGATTTCTAAGAAGAAACCTCAGGCCGAGTCCCATTTCAATGACTATTCCTTCTTCTGCGCCTCAAATCATCTCTTGGACGTTCATTCAGATTGATTCATCTTGGACAGTGGATGTTCCATTCACATGTTTCAAGATCAAAGCTTGTTCCTGTCTATCACTGAAAAACCCAGGGATGAACACATTAGAACAGGAAAGAAAGGAGAAGGGATAGCTTTTTGAGGCCTAGGCACTGCCACTCTCTCAAGTGGAGGAAAAATTGTTCATCTTGAAAATGCTGCGTGGGTGCCTGACGCAACCGTAATCTAGTGTTGCTTGGTGCCCTCCTGCTAAAAGGGTGTTCACTCAGAGTCAACTCCAGGACCAATCCTCCCTCCTTCACTCTTTGTCGATCCAAAGACTTTGTTATTACTGGTAACGTTGAGAATAACCTTCTCATGATTCTGATCGACAAACCATCTCCCTCTTCGATCTCAAAGTATTCAACGGCCAAAAAGGACGACTCCTGCTATCTGTCTCTTGTCAAGCTCCAAGAACTCCATCTGAAACTTGGTCATGCTAGTGTTGAGCGAATGGAGAAACATCTTGGGTTCACCATCAACAAGGAAGTTACCAATCAATTCAATTGTATTTTTTGCAAGAAGAGCAAAATCAATAAAACTCCCTTCAACCAGGATCAAATCCCAGCAGCTAGAGTATTCGAACGATTATACCTCAATCTGATGGGTCCTCTCAATCCTACCAGCAAAGGCGGGATGAGATTCTCGCTCACAGTAGTCAACAACAAATCTGGATATCTGTCAGCCTTTCCTCTCCCATCCAAGGATGCCGCTGCAGAAACCATTAAATTCATAATTGAAAATGAAGCAAAGAAAAAGCTAAGGTATCCAGTCAAGATTGTCTCTGACGGAGGAGGTGAGTTTGTCAATGAATCTATCAAAACCTTCCTCAATTCAAAATCAATTAACCACCTGATAAGCGAACCGTATCACTCTTCGCATAATGGTAAATCTGAAAGAGCCAATAGGACCATCATGGAGTCCCTAAGGTCCGTCTTCAGTTCAGCCAAAATCACAAAGAGCTATTGGCACGTAGTTATCCAAAGCTGCTGTCTGTCATTGAATCAAATCCCGTCGGAGAAAGGTGGGACAACCCCCTGGGAAATGATGCACAACACTCAACTTCCAGATGACTACATCCAACCAATAGGCACCGGTGTTGTCTATCTTCTCAGCAATAGAAATATTAAGTCTAAACTGAATGAAAAAGGTGAAGAAGGTATTCTTATAGGTTACATTCCTCGCTTACTCTCTTACAAGGTCCTCTCAAAATCTGTAAAAATCATTGAAACCAAGCACGTAAAGTTTCTCAAGGCCATCACTCTCGACTCCTCCTTGCCCCTAGACAATGGCATGCCAACCATCACGTGCTTACCCGGTAAACCAACTGACACAGCTGCAGCCGGTGATGACTTGGAGAAAGATAGCTCTGAAGATCTGAAGCCTAAGATTACTGATCTGGAAAGTTCAGAATTTTCCGACTTGGATGATTCTGCAACTGAAGTCCAAGAAGTTCTGAAGCCCAGGCTTAGGGATCAATCCAATCTGAAAGCTCCCGATTGGTATGGCTATCACCATGAGACCATTCCTTGGAACAACAAAGAGGCCCTGAAGATTCCAGCTGTCTGCCGCCTATTGAGAAGGATTTGAACACAATTGAAGACCTTGTAGTTTGGGAAGACGCCGAGGAATCCGAGGTGGTCAACCCTCTCAATACTACTTGGGCGTTTTGGAGCAAAGAAGACCTACACACTGGTGAGACTACTTTGAAAGCTCAAGTCTGTGTCCAGGGTTTCAACCAAAGGTTCGGTATTGATTACTTTGACACCTTTGCCCCGACAGGCAAAGTTGCTTTGCTTCAAGCTCTACTCACCTACTCAGTTGACAAACGCCTAAGAATCCTTCAGTTCAATGTAAAGGGTGCTTTCCTCCATGCGCCCCTAGACAAAGATGTTTTCATCAAAACTCCAGCTGGGTCAAAAATAAGTTCTAAATTCCTCAAGCTCAAAAAGTCTTTGTACGGCCTAAAACAGGCACCGCTCAACTGGTACAAGACCCTGAGCTCTTGGTTCAAAGACAACGGATTTGAAGAAAGAAACAGCAATCCATGTCTCTATCTTCATAAGGACAAAATCACAGCTCTGTTCTTTCACATCGACGACCTAGTTGTTGTCGGTGACGCAGAAGGCTTCAAGGCTAAATTTCTCAAGCGGTTTAAAGATTCCTCTGCTCATGAGGTTGACACGTTGTTGGGGATGAAAGTTGACATTGGTAAGGACTGTATCTCAGTTTCTCTACCAAATCACATCAAGAAAGGACTAGAGGAAATGGACTTACTCAATGCCAAACCAATGAACAATCCATGCACTTCTGGGTTGCATCTTCTACCTGCCTCTCAGGAAGACGCTCAGGCTTTCAAGAAGTTAAATAAGAGCTACAGATCTCCAATTGGACGACTCAATTTCATCGCAACCCTTGCAAGACCAGACATGAGCTATGCTGTGTCAAGTCTGGCGCGCTTCTCCGAAAACCCTGGCATCTCCCACTGGAAAGAGGTGGAGCACGTTTGGAGGTATCTGCTCAAGACCATAAATTACCAACTCGTATTTCGCGCCAGGACTCCCGCAACTCAGCTTGTTATCTATAGCAATGCAACGTGTGGAGATGATCCCACGACTCGTCTATCGTAAACTGGATTGATCTGTCTTCTGAAAGGCTCCCCAATCTACTGGACCAGTCGCCGGCAACAAAGCATAGCCCACTCCTCCACCGAGTCAGAATGCAATGCTCTCTCAGCTGGTCACCTAGAGGGTAGATGGATCAATCATCTGATTGGTGAAATTTGGAGAACTGCACCTCTCTCACCCATCCATCTCATCGATAACAAAGGGTTGAACAACAAGATAAAGAATTTTGGTTGTAAGTCTCACGCCAAGTACATTGACATCAAGCTGAAGAGCCTTTGAAACTACTGGAAAGATGGAGTGATAGACATCAAATTAATTTTGTCTCAAGATATGTTAGCGGATTCCCTCACCAAAGCCGCGGCTACTACCGCGGTGGATTGGTTGGCCAAGTATGTCTGGGCATCAGATCAATCCTGATGTTAAGTTGAGCTGGCGTGTTAACTATTTTTCTCAACTATGCAGCACCCAACTCATGTACCTGCCACACCGGGCCCTTCAGTCCTTGTCCGTTCTTCTCTCATGTCTTGTGTCTTTCTTTTTTCCTGTCCCACGTCTAGCTTGTGCATAGATGTCACCTTTTGTAGCGTGAGTTCCAGTTTTCTTCTGTCTGTCACTCCGAAGTCCTGTACTCCCTTTCCGGGAGCCTCTTCCTTGTAACTGCCCAAAGTCCTGTACTCCCTTTCCGGGAGCCTCTTCCTTTTAACTGCTTGTTCTGGTCTGGCTTGTCTCAATCATCTCAGCTTCCATTCCTCCGCGCTCGAAATCTTCAACCTTGGACTGGAACGGCACTCAACTTTGAACTCGCAATCCGACCATCCTCAATCTCCGACAGCAGGGTAGGCTCATGACTGACCTAGTCTTCAACTCAACATCAGGACTTGAATAACTAACCTTCTTCAATCTTGTTCGTGGATTTGTTGGATTACTAGAACGCGCTTACTCTCTACATAGTCTGTGCAAGGGCCATAACCCTGTCTGTAGAGATACTGCCCATGTTTGTTCCTCTTCATCCCTGCCTAAGAGTTTTTCTATGTTGGTTCTTATACTACTTTATCTTCCTGTGAAATGAATTAGCCTGGTTCAGGTTAATCAGCTCAGTTTAATCTTTTACATGAAGAAGAGGACAAGGAAGACAAGGAGGCAAACCTTGTAATGGAGAAAATTGCTATGTGGCATTGGAATGTTCATCAGAAAAGGCTGTTGAGGAACATGTCCCAAACAAGAAGGCAAAGCTCATTGAGGATCAAGAAATGGACTTGATTGATTATGAAGTGGTTAATTTTAAACTTTATGATAAGAACTCATCAGTGGATGATAATTTTTCTTTCCTTACAGGAGAATTGAAGGAGGATGTTCTTGTTTTGATTGATTCCAGTTGTACAGACCACATTTTTTTTGAGCTATATTTGTTTTCAAATCTAAGATATTTTTAGGGTGTTGTACATATTGGCCAAAAAGGAATAATAATTCAGATAAAAGGAATTGGAAAAGTTATTGTTTAAAATCACTTGGGTTTCAAAATATCTTTTGAGAAAGTGTTCTATGTACCATATCTGCCTTATAACCTTCTTTCTCTTGGAGTTCTCTGGAAAAAAGGGTTAGAAATTTTTTATATTCAAGAAAATAATTTTTCCATTGATTTGAATGGTGAGAACTTTCCTTAGTGAACAAGTTTGTAATAAGTTTCACTGTTCTAACTTCTTCAATTTTTCAGCTATGAGCACTATTGCTCAAAATAGAAGTGGCCATAAGGTGAAGGACAGCAACTGTGAAAGTTGTGCCTTAGGGGCCAAGACCAGAAATGTGTTCTCAAAGAGTAGAGATAGCACAGAAGCTCCTAGAGAGGAATTTTCCATTGGTTTGGCAGGGCAAATCACACCTGTTTTCCTTGGAGGGGCAAGATACTTCATCAATTTGGTTGATACAGAAACTAATTATGTTGGGGTAAAACCAATAAGATCAAAGGATCAGACAACAGAGGAGGTTTCTGTAATATTTAAAGTATGGAAACGGAATGTTTTGATGAAGGAGATCAAGAGGGTCATTACTGATGGAGGGGGTGAGTTTGTGAGTAAATAGTTTGAGAAAATTTTGAATAATTATGTCATCACTCATATAGTTACTACTGCTAGTACTCAACAAAACAATGGAATAGTTGGGGGATGAATAGTACTTTATTCGAGAAAGTCAGACCTATAATTGCTCAATCTGGTCTACCAAATTTTATATGGGATGAGTTGGTGTGCACAGTGTGTCTGTTGGAGAATATAGTATGTTTTAATAGGAAAAGTCTGCATTATCAGTTTTGGAAGTTGTACCCCAAAAACATCAAACCTAAGAAAAATTGGTTGCTCAGTTTTTTACAGTGTTCAAAATAATGAGATGGTTGGTAATTTATATCCTAGAGCCAGAACAGGGGCACATGTAGGCTATTATTGAATAAGTAAGTCATATAGGATTTATTGTCCAATGACAAGAAAGGAAATCCTTAGTAGGGTTGTAAAATTTGAAGAAGGTACCTTTCCACTCAAGAGGAGTGAAAATTTTGTTGTTCAGGAATCTCAGCAGGAAACAGCATTAGAGCCTATTCCATCAGAAGTGGCTGGGTAGAATGTCATTAATGATGATGTTGAGATTGCAGATGTTTTACAGGAGGGTTCAGTACCGGCTTCAGGGGATTCTTTGGAATCAGAAACCTTATGAGTCTCGACCTCTAGTTAGAAGGAGTTTCAGGATGAGAATACCTGTTGATAGGTATGGGGAATTGAAGTCCCATTATGCTTCTGCAGAATATGAAGAAGATACACTTTGTGAAAATTGTATGCTTAATGAGATTCTACAGTTAATTTTAGAGATGGGGAATAGACTTAAGCCAAATATCTTTGGACGGGCTGTGAATTGTGACAAGGGAGCCAATTGGAAAGAAGCTATTTTTGAGGAATTTGATTCTCTGGAGAATAATAGTTTGTTTGAAGTGTTTAAGCGGGATTCAGTTCCAAAGTGAAGGACAGTCTTTGGGGATAGATTAGTGTTGACTAATAATTTTTATACTAATGGAGTTTTGAAGAGGTTCAAGGCTAGATGGGTTGCACAGGGCTTAAATCAGAGAGAGGGTATTGATTACAAGGAGAATTTCTTGCAAACTGCAAGGATGTCCACCTTCAGGTAAATCATTGCTTTGGCAGTGGAGTTGGGTGAAGAAATCAGACAAGCTGATTTTGTAGCTGCATACAGGAATGAAAAACTTGGAGATGAGGAGACTGTCTATATATAAATTCCTGATTTTTTCAAGAAATGGCCTGTGGATATGAAGCCAGAAACTATGAAGAAAATCTGTGTGAGAAGTTTCCTCTCAGCAGGTAAAGAGAAATATGTCCTCAAGCTGTGTAGATACCTGTATGGATTAAAGCAAGCAGCTAGGTAATGGTATAACACTATGAGTAAGAAACTGACATAGATTGGTTTTGGGAAAAGTGAGTCAAACCCTTGTCTCTTTGTGAAAAAGGATGAAATTTTCTTTTTTTGGGTCAAAGAAATTATCATTATTAGGAATGATAAGGAGAGAGTCATGGAGACACTCAAAAAGGAGTTCCATATAAAAGATTGTGTTCTGGCACAGCAGGTTCTGGGAATGAAATTAAGTAAGCTAAAGAATGGGATTGAGTTGGATCAGAACCATTTTGTGTCAGCTCTACTTAAGAAGTATGGCTTAGAGGATGCAAAAGAGTTTGGTACTTCAATTCAGTCTAAAATTTGGTTAGAAAAGTCTACAGATGAAGAGCATCTATAGTTTGTTCCATCCCTAGATGATAATAGGTCAGCTATTGGATCTTTAAATTATTTGGGACATTGTAAAAGGCCAGATATTTCATTTTCAATTGGTTTTTTTTCACAAAACTTAGAGAGACCTAGCATGAGTCATTAGTCAGCGTTTAAGAGAGTTATTAGATATCTTAAAGGAACAATCAGTCTGGGACTGCAGTTTTCAAAGTCAGAAAAATTTGAATTGGTTGGTTATTCTGATGCAAGCTGGACAGACGGTAACACTAGGGAATCAATAAGTGGTTTTGTATTCTTCTTAGGGAAGGATTTAGTGTCATGGATGTCCAAAAAGGTGTCAGCAATAAGTCTTTAATCAACAGAGAGCGTACCTATCAGCTTCACAGGAAGCAAGATGGTTGATAAAGGTCTTAGAGGATACACATAAACCACAAGGGTTTGTGCTTTTGTATTCTGATAATTAGAGTGCCATTGCCTTGGCAGAGAAACAAGTGTTCCATTCAAGAAAAAAAATATTGATTTTCATTATAACTATATATGTGATGCAGTAAACTGCAAAGAGATAGTGTTATGGCACATGCCCACTGGAGCAATGTTTGTGGATATCTCAACTAAGGCATTAGATAGGAACAAATATCAAGCTTTTGTGTCTAGTATGTGAATGGAATCCCTTTTGGATTAAGGGGGTGTGCTAAAATACGGATGCCCTTGGGTAATGTGCATATTAGTTTGTAATCCAAATGGGATGCACAAATGGGCCTCCACAGCCCATTGGACATCACGTGGTCCTATGTGTATGTTATTTTTTTTGGGTATTTGGGCAAAAACATTTTTTCCAAGTCAATTGGGACATGGGCTTGACAGGCTCATCAAATTGGATGGGCCTACTTATGCAGATGGGCTTATCTGGGCATTTATGGGGTCAAGGATTATTATGGACATACTTGGCCAGACAGGCTGGCCTGCCAAAAGTATGTTTTTTGCGGTTTTTTGGCCTCAGCGGCCAATTGGGGCCCCGGCATGTGTTGCAGCCCACTCAGGGCCCCTTGTTCCTCATCTGGGGCCTGCTGTGGGGCCTGAAGGCCAGAGCCAGGGTTGTTTTAGGGGGAAGGGGACTCTGCTTGGAGTCCCCCTACCGGCTTTGTGCGGGTTGGCCGCCACAGGGGCTGGCAGCACATGCCTCCCTCTCTCCCCTTGCTTGGTAGCAAGGGGGAGGGAGGATTGATGGCCCCTGCTTCACCAAACCAACCAGCTGGTTGCAAAAAAGGCAACCAGCAAGGTGAGAGGGGACTTGATCACCCCCCCCCCCCACCTCCAGACCAATGGGGCCATCTCCCCGCCCCCCCATTACCAAGGGGGAGGCAACCAATTGGGCTTTTTAAGCCTGACCACCACCGAGCCCACCTTTTGTGTTATGATACCTGGGAATATTGACCTCCAGGGCCCCTGGAGGGGGATTTGATCAGCTCCTTAGGGCATTTGAGAAAGGGAGGGGGGCGCACATGCCCGTTGGTAACACCCCCCCTCATGAGTTCTTGGCCGGACCCAAAGTTATTCTGGGTCCACAATGACCATTTTTAGGGCCAGGGGCCTGGGTGCAGGAGGCAACCAGGCCTTTTTGTGTATAGAAAGGTCCAGTACGTTTAGAAGAGAGATGTAACCAGGTAACGGGCTGGTTGTAATAGAAAACCAACCAGGATCTGAACAGCAAGGGGCTGGTTCAGCCCTGTGAGGGTAGAAACACCAAATTTGACCGTTACAGGATGGTCAAAAGATTTCAGAACTAATGCCAAGTGGGATGAGTAAGCCCAAAACAAGTAAAATGGCTTGTAGCTCCTGTAGAGTACATTTGGGCCGGAATTTGTGCCTTTTTCTTGTCATTACATGAGCTCCACATGAGCACCATCTTTTTTAATGAAGGATCTCTTCTCCCTGCTGCTTTGCATTCATTCATTCATCAATTCACTCACATTCACAAGTGTCCCATTGCCTCTGCCTCTGATTATGGATCAATCATAAGAAATTATTTTCTCAGAATTTATTTTGCTTTAAATACTGCTCTTTGAATAAGCTTTTGGGCCAATAATTCTCACACCTGTGTCAATATGGGCACTCTTTCTCTTTCAATTCTCCCAGATTCTTCTTGTGCTCATGTTTAAGTAAATGCTTCTCCATGACTTTCAAACCCCCAGATCCCTTGTTCAACTCCTCCTCTTTTCACTTGCTGCACCAATTGTTGGCCAAGCGCAAGCAATCATCATCATCCTATTCATACTCATCCTCATCCTTGCCAATGATCTCCATTGCCACCAACACCATTGGGCAAAACAACCCATGATCCCCCCCTCTTCAACTGGTTGGCCAAGAAAGCTTGTCATCACCCATCATTCTCCCATACCACTTTCACTAACACAAAATCAGCCTGGAAAGGACTCCCTGATCAATCATCACCTTTGGTTTGTTCACCTGATTACCAGAAAGCTGTTTCTTGCGGCTGTTGGTGCCACCTTTGGTCATCAAATTTCTCATTCCTCATTGGCCATCTCAATCCCACAATCAGCATTCCTTGTCTGTCCGTGAGGCCATTGCCACAATTGCCTGCCAACGCGCAAAAGTTCATCCTGCCTCATTCTCCAACCAAACCATCTGACGGGAAAGTCACCAGACAACATCACCAATTGATCTCCCTGCTTCCTTCACGCCAGGCCACCGCCAGCGTTGCAAGCCAGCTTGAGAGTGGCCGTCCTCACACTCTCAATCTCTCCCACTTATATATTGGATTTTGTCTGGTAAGAATAATTGATCCAAATCAAGGATCAATCCAGGTCTTAAAAGCCACCCCCTCCTGTGCCCAATCATTCACCTATCCCATATCTGCTCTTTCAGTTGTCACTGCGGCTCCTCATTTCCCTTGAATTTTGCCTTCATCCGCCAGCTTCTGCCATCTGCCTCTGCAAATTTTCATCCACTATTGCACAGACCCTCATCCACTGCCTACAGCCTGGTTTCCTTTTCAATCTTTTTTTTCTTCATCTCTCACTATGCTTGATTGTTTTCATCTTATCCAAAATAAAAAACTTCTTCACTCATTTGTAGTTATCTCTTGTAAGTAGTCTACAGGGCACCTTTACCATAAAAGGGGGCGCTTTCTCCTGCATTTTGCAGGAGATATCCATCTTATGACCCAGGATCCTTTATCCATCTATCATCATCATCTAAGGATCAAATCCATGGGCCCATCCCCTTTATCCAAGCATTTTATCCTGGGTACATCTACAATCTCCCCTTGATCTTTGAGCCTCCATACTCAAATCCTTATCTGTTCCTCTGTGGCCTTGTTTGTTATCACCAACCAGTAGCTTTAATGTAAGCTGCACCACCCAAAAATCTCATATTTTTCAAAAATTTCCTGATAACCTGAAAGTACAATTGGTTTCTCTTGATTTCTTTAATTTGGTGGTATCTTTGCTGGGATTATATTCCCCAGATTTATCAAATTGATTATTTTTGGCCTGATTCATGCAATTTGATAATCTGGTAGATATTTAATATCCATGGGACTTTGCCCATTATTTTAAATCCTCAACCAGCTCCTCCTTTTGATTATATGATAGGTCAGGAGGAGGGGCCAGAGGGGTAGAATCAAGAGTTTGAGTATATGAAGAAATAGAAAGACGAGTTGAATCACTAGTATGATTGGATCAGATATTCAAGGATGGGCCTGGTGAAACAGATAAAATAGTTCCAAAAAGTGGGTGGATGTTTTCTTGAGCCATTGGAAAAAGAGATGTTCTTGTTTGGAAGTATCTGGAGTTTTTAGTTGTGTGTGGTGTGGTGTGGTGTGGTTTGGTGTGGTGTGGTGTGGTGTGGTGTGGTGTGGTGTGGTGTGGTGTGGTTTGGTGTGGTGTGGTGTGGTGTGGTGTGGTGTGGTGTGGTGTGGTGAAAAAAAATGGAAGCCTTGAATTTTGGTTAAAATTTATGAAAGCTGAAATAAAATAGAAAAATTAAAAATTAAAATATCCAAAATTGCCAGTGTTAAAAGCTTTCTAAATCCTTTCCCTTTTTTTTTTATTCTGAAGTCTCTTTCTTAACCATTGAACCACCACATCACTTCCAAACACTAACAAGGACGGCTGAAGATACTCTATATCAAGGACACTCCAATCAAGGAGAATGTCCAACAACATCTCTTTGACTTGGTACCTGCTTGAATGAACAACTGCTCAATCAATCCATTTTCTCCACCAACTCTCATGCAATTTATCTCATCAATGAATCTCTAGAAATTTATCATCACCATTGACTACAAAGGGGACCTCAACTCTCATCAATCAAATAATTCCTGGAAGCCAGCTTGAACTTAGTAAGAGAAACTAAGACAGAACTTCTCTTTCAGTCAAAGGACACTAAACTTTTTAAGTGAAGATCCCACAAACTATGCAGTTTCAGCAGGCAGTAAAATGAGAGCAGCTGCAATCTCATCTAGACTACATTTATGCAAAGACCTGCAGGAAAATCTTGCCTAATGCTAAGGAGATATTTTACTCCCAAGCCTGATCCTGATCCTGATCCATCTCACAAGCCTCTGTCCCATCCTCCTCCTTCCAACCCCATCCCTCTCATCCCCACTTCTCATCACTCATCTCAATTCACACCAAATTGATTTGCCTCAAGACTGGTACCACATGCAATCTAGATGCTGGCCCCTTTCAGACTTCAGGAGGAGAAATTAACCCCAAAAATCCCTCCAGAAACCTTCACCAAGCTAGTTCCACTAGTATTGCACCCAACTCAGGTGGAATCTAACACTCTTTTACTGATGTTCTATCTCAATGTTACTTATTTCTTCCTTGTTATCTTTCCTTGCTTTTGAAAAAATTTTTCCTAACCTCTAGTGTTCTTACATTCTTACAATTTGTCTAATTGCTCTACTACTCAGATATACTATTGTAAGAGTTTTATTGGTTGAATAGAAATAAAAAGTCTTGTTATAACTTCACTCATGGTAGCAAGATAAATCTCTTGATTCACTAAACTCTTCAATAGATACAGCAGGTGGACAACCAGATACCACAAAGTAATGGCCAAAAGCAGTGGACATGCCATTCAAATCCATCCTTCCAACAACTTGGACTACAATTACATGACCACTTCTAAGATATTCAAACTCAACAAACTTAACTAGCATGACTGGAAGAGTGCATTTGAAGACATATTATTTGTCAAAGGACACAATGAAATAATGGACAAAAAATGGATAAAAAATAACTCACACACCAAAACATATCAATTTAAGAATGCTCTTGCTCTAAGATTACTTATAAATTCAATCCAAAGAGAACTGCTCTCATGTGTGAAGTGCAACAAGTCCACCTTCAGCAAAGCATATTTTCTCCTAGCCAACAAATTTGGAGAAAGGTTGTTAATAGTGATAGGTGATGCATTTATCAGACTAGTAAATCTAATTTATGAACCAGGAAAAAGTCTCCAGGAGCACACATCTGCCTTTAAGGATGCATATGTCCAACTCACTGACATGATTGAAGGACAACCCAAGGAAAATCAAATTATGGCAGTCTCCACTGCACTGGCCGCAATTTTTCTCACCAAGAGTTTAAGACAGGACAACCTGATTTCTAGCATCACCTCCACTCTCTACAATATATGGCAGTTCACACTGGATGCAGTATCTACTAGAGTACTAATAGAAGACTCTTTTTGAGAATTAAACTTGATTGACGCCAGTTATTATGCCTTGGAAAATCTATACCGCCATTGTTGGACTAAAGAAAACACCACTTCTCATGCTCCTCAAAAGGCATCCCAGCCTCAAAACTTTTGACCTTGCTCTGTTGCCCCTACACTACAAATTCCCCAACTAAGACAGCTACCTACTATGCTAGCGGCTTAAATTGATTCACTTGAACGTGAACTGAAACAACTTTGGTCAATGTACTCTGTGAACAGTGCTGAAGAGACTTTGGAGGTCTCAAATGCAGATGAACCAATAAACAAAGCACTCATGGTCACCAATGAGTCTACCAACCCAGGCAACTGTGGATTCCTTATCTGTGAGGACTTTCTTTAAAATACCTCATCCTCAAACAGTCCTACATGAAAGCTTGTGTATGATTCCAGTGAATCAAGGCCCACAGTCTTAAATTTATATATACTTTACAACACAACTCCTTTTTACAATCAATTGAGTACTTAGCCAGGTCACATAATGGTAACTCATTTTGGAAAGCTTAATATTGGGGGGACTACCATCTTCCCTGTGTTCTATGCGCCTGATGGGCCTTTGAAGCTTATCTCTGCCACCCAACTAGAGGATCACGGACTACAGGTGGTACACAAGCACAGGAAGGTCCTTGTGAAACTGGCGGATCTCATCATCTAATTTTTCCCACAGATTGGCAACCTCTACTTGTTTTAATAATCTTCCCCATCTGATCTGAATCTAGAAAAGGTAACAAGCATGGCTGTGGACTGGTACATCACTCTTGGTCACCCATCTGATGTCTATCTCAGGAAATTTCTTAAACTCAATAGCTTAACCACACCAACACCATTCCCACTGTCTGTTAACTGCAATATCTGTTCCAATTCCAAATTCAAGCGCAGGCCACACTCTAATCCTCTTCCAGTATCACTCAAGCCCTTTCACCCACTTCACATTTCAAATTTCTCCCAGATTAAAACAGTAAGCATAATATGTCCTAGAAATGATTGATTACTTCTCAAGATTCAACAGGATCTATGTGCTGAAAAACAAATCCAAAGCAAGGACCAAATGGGAATAATCAGCTATATTCATGAAGTCAACAACCAGCTGGATTTTGCCCCAGAATTCTTTCACTGTGATAGTGGGGGAGAATTTGGGTCCACCAAGCTCCTCAACTTCCTTGCAACCCACAGGATTGTTATTCAACAGGGACCGGCAGATTCACCCCGGAAAAATGGGCTTGCAGAGCAATTTAATCAAACTATTCTCACTAAAATGAGGTGTTTGCTTGCCCATTGTGATTTCCCTATTAATCACTGGGATAATGCTTCCAAATACTCATTGATTCTCATCAATATGCTCCCATCAGTGTCTCTTGGTTTGAAATTGCTGATCAGCACACTGCTTGAGGTAAATGCAACTATTGAGCAAGTTTGCAACATGCTGACGTTGATTCCATTTGGTCTCAAGGTGCATGTCCCTAGCTCACCCCCAACTAAGCTTGAGGTAAGATCTAAACCATTTCTTTTCCTGGGATATGAAGCCTACTTGGCTGCAGGAAGGTTCATGGATCCTAATCAAAAACAAATGGTGGTAAGCCAGGACTTCACACTGATGCTTTTTGTTTTCACGTATATTCATTCCAAGGAATCTCTGAAGAAGTCCACATCTTTACTTCTACAGACAGTCTCATCCTCCCCCCTGATTCCAACCACTCCATACAAACCAACCCAAGTCTTCCTGCCAGTTTCTCAAGCTTGTACCTCCAGGAATGACAACTGTGCGGACCCATCCATTGAGTCAACCCCGCCAAATCTCACCCCCAATAATGAGGACGTAATTCCCAACTTTATTACCCCCATCGCTTGCAAACCAGTGCAGGAGATGCGCAAGCCAACTCCAATCCCAGTACCCAAAGTCTATGCCTACGTCCCATACTACAAAAAAGCACCTATGGACGTTTCCTCCAATATTGATTTAACAGCTATCATTGCTGGATCCTGGTGCTCTTGAAACACCAACTTTGACAACAAAAAAAAAAGGAAGTACTACTCAGCAAGGCTTTATTGGTAAACAAATCTCTGGATGACCCCAACAAATGTCTAAAGTGGGTGTATTTTATGACGGCGGAAAATGAATCCCTTCTCATGCACAAGACGGGAATGTTAGCCCCGCGCCCAAAAGATGACTAGGTGATTGGAGGCATGTGGAAATTGGTGCATAAGAAGAATAAATTAGCCAAGATCACTTGATGCAAATCCAGATGGGTGTGCTTTGGAAACCACAAGGAGTACCCACAACATTACCTCAACACCTACTCCTTGGTTGGTCAAAGTGAATCCCTAAGGGCGCTTCTGTGAGCTTCTGTGAAAAATGACTGGCATGTGATTCAATTTGACATTGAGTCAAT